>CAEGAF010060924.1:0-17686 GCA_903067075.1 Micropoecilia bifurca
AACAACAACAACAACAAAAACCTTGAATACAAAGCTTTTTCCTTCAGTAGAACATTATATATCCTTTTTAGCTGTGATGTAGGATGTACTTAAATTAGACAGTAAGCCATGTAGCACCTGGGGGAATTACACTCGTGCCCATTAGGAGCAGGGAAAGAACTGTTAAGTCATATACTTACAATCAATAGGAAAAATAAATCAGGTTTGTGTGCTTTGCTCTGTAAAGGGGGAAACCCAACGCTGATGCACAGTTACACGATCATGTCTCAGCTGCTACGAACCACCTATCACCCGTTTGAAATGGAACCGCTGGTAATGAGAAAATCTAGTACCCGATTAGACTTCTCTGCACTCCGCAAGAGATATTTGAACGCAGCATACGCAAGAGCGAAAATCAAGAGCAGAGATCTAGGAGATGTTTTATTCTTTTCACAATAGCTTCTTATCACCTCTTCTTGTTACAGCGATTACACTGTCACCAACAAAAACCCGAGAAAAAAAAAGAAGCCGCTTCTCCAGTCAAAAATGTCATTAGTGCACAAGGCCTCAACATGTCATTAGAAAGGTAGGTTATCATGTTAAACACAAACTGCTAATCACACCTGCATGATCATTTGAACCTACCACAACAAGAACAAGGCTGTCTGCAGCAGAAGTAGGACAATAATTGACTTCTCTCTTAAGAACTTGGAGATTAGAGGTATTACTATTGCAGATGAATAATGCATTTAAATAAGGGGATTGACAACATTTTGACATCAATTAGTTAAAATCCCAGCATTCAGGTTGGAGCTTTGAGTCATTTTCAAGGAATAAAGTAGCATAAGTAGGATAGATACACTATGCAACAGTACAACCACTGTTGCTCAGTGTTGATGTTTGGACATTTTAAGAAATGATTAAGAATAAAATATGCTTAAATTATTTTGGAGAGTTTTAATATCTCAACAACCTAGATTCCCAGTTGTACCTGAATGCAGCATGAGTAGGAAAAATCTCTGCTCATCACAGAAGATTCCTTCCCACGCCTTGCAGATGTAAGGAATTTGAGCATCAATTGATTATTCTCTAGTTTCAGAGATGCTTATATTCAGCTTGAGGGTGAGCTATATATCTTATTGCCATTGAAAAATTTGCACACTGATTAAAAGTTTTGGTTTCGTCCATCTTTTCTTTACTGTGGCAGCATGAAAAAACAATGTTCAGAAATTGCAAAGCTTAGTGACAGCTGGAAGTCCTCTGTTTGGTTTTGCCGTCACTTTGCAAGCGAGTATAGCAAATCGATTTTTGAGACACAATAGACTTTTTTTAGATAAATCCTTGACGCTGTGATTAGATTTTTTTTTAGCTTATGAATTCATTGTTTAAACAATTGTTTATCAAATGCCTCATCCACACATAGCTGGAAATCTGGAAAAAATGTGGATTTTGACTATTCAGCCAAACAAAAACTCAGTATAACACTAAAAACGATCCTTAAATGTTGATTTGAGAAAACTGTATTTGTGTTTGTACATGGAAAAACAGAAATTTAGGGTCAAAAGTAGTTCAACTTATACATCTGTCCACACAAATGAACCTCAAAGCTTCATCTTTAATTCATAACAGGAAGTTGGGGTTGTTTTGAAGTCTTCTGATTGGCTAACATAGGGGTAAGCTTTGTGCTACACTGCCCCCTATATGTTTGGCATGATTAAAATAACCCTCAGTGGCATAATTGTGCAGGTTCGTGTGGACGAAAACCTTTCTCAAACCAATCCCGTGTGTACGATATTTCTTTGTAAATAATGTGGCAAAGAAATTTATTTTTATAAACACACTGCCAAGTGTGTACAAGGCCTGAATCCGAAATTAAAATCAGAAAAAGAAAACACTGGAAAACGCTTTAGACAAATAAAATGTGTCTCCCTCCTTAACATGTCCTCTATGCCCCATTATAGCCAAATTGTGTGTGAAGTGTACACTCTTTGCATTTTATTCCTGCTCTGACACCGCTTCTCCATTTCTTCATTTATAATTCAGGCTCTAGAGACATGAAAACCTCTTGTCAGGCTTCATACACTCGGACGCTGAGGGCTTTAAAAGAGCTACTCAAAACCTCAGTGGCCACAATGTCAAAGGGACAAAACAGAAAGTGTAGCCTACTTTTCTGCAGCCGCAGTGGGACTCTGCAAAGGTGAATACAGCCATGTTATTAAAGAGGGTCCTTATAGCCTAAAGCGGCCTTGGCCACATCTAATTAGAATGTAAATGTAGTGTGGGCCGAGGATGGATCACAGAGGATAGACATTGGCATTTAGATTATGCTGAGACTAGATTACTGATGACACTGTGTGTTGGTGAGATAGCCTTTTAGAGAGAGCAGCTTGGCAACTGACTAATTGTGTTTCTCTATTGCAATGTAAGCCGCTGCTGTTCCATTGCTGGTAATTAACTGAAGGAAGAGAAGTAGACTGTTGCACACATGCCACGCAGACAATCTGCGACTATACGCCAGGACTAAAACGAACACAGGCAAAAGCAGGAATGAGCAAATGTACACACTCGGGCAATCTTTCACCTTTTCCACAAGATTGAAAAGGAGGATACATTTCTATGGAGTGAGTTTAGGCTTGAAGGGGCTCAGAAGAAAATCCTTTCACCTCTCAATGATTCCCCATTGAGGGCATATGCCATGAACAGAGCAGCTAAGACCAAACAGAAAAACCAAAGACAGCAGAAAGAGAAGAGAGAGGAGGGGAGGGAGTGAGGGAGGGCGAGTACATCGAGAGGGAGAGAGCAGAATGGAATAAATTGAAGCTGATCTGGTGCTCTGCATTCTGAGGAGGCTGGATTTGCATATCTGTGCAGCGGTGCAGAGGGAGAAATGTGTCGGTGCTGACAGCAAGCTGAATATCTTAAACCTCCGTTGACACCCCTGCAAGCACTCTCTACTCACACTCTGATACACGATGGAAGGAGCTCTCTCACGGAAAAAAATAAATAAATAAAGAATACCCACAGAAGCACACGAACACACAAACAGAAGCAGACGCACGCTTGGATGTGCACAATCACACAAAGAGGCACTCACACTAGATTTAAGGTCAGGAGATGGGAAGCTTTGTGCATTGCTTTGTTCCTCTGCAGTGATGTATAGTAGCGCTTGTTGTTCAACAGTCAGCTCCAGCACAAGACTCATCTCTGGGGAAACAATCCAGTGAGGCAGGCCATTCTCTGCTGCCACTCAGACACAAAACTATTTATACCGCCTTAAATATATTCACTCCATATACACAAATGTTTTTTCTTTTTTCTCTTTTTTTAAATCCAAACAGTAAAGAAGTGCCTACATGCGCAAAATGAGATTCTCAAAGTATAATCCTCCTCATACAAAATGCCACAAACCTGCGCTATGGTACTTACACAAAAAAATTACATATGGTTTATTTTTTTAACTAAAAAAATTGTTGCTGTAGCAACACATAATATGTATTCTTTACTAATTGGTGTGATACATACAATACAGTTAAAATTTAGAATAATGCACCAATTAAGTTTTTGGCAAGCTTGCTTATTGAGCAGAAAATCTTTACAGAGTAACACTGGGAGAACGGAACAATAATATTAGCTTGCTAATTACTCAGGCTATCTGCTTGAGTAGCCAAGCCTGGAGCCCACTGGTTAACAACTATGCTGCTCTTAGTTTGCTAACTGTATGTCACTGCCATAATAAATCAATGGGTAATGCTCACTGAGTTTCCACACCATAACTACTTGCGTTTTCCATGCAAGAAAATGTTTTCAAAACCTTCATATTACCAGCAACTGGGAACTACCAACCAAAATCTCCACATCCACAAGTTGCATTTTTCGGCTCAGTGAAAGTGTTGCATTTTGTAAGTATGTCAATTATTACCTCAATTGACTTATTACCAAAATTGCTTTTGTTACCTTCTCTATTATTAATGTAATAGACATAAATTGGGCTGGTTGAGCTAAAGTCTTGTGTTCAAGACTGCATACGGTTCATTTTGGATTTCACACAACCCTCCAAAATACCTCGAATGCTCAGTGTTGGTGGGGGTTACTGCTGCAGCTCGCCTGCTCTAGGAAGCAGGATCAAAGAGCAATAGTTCTGAGCAACAGCTCTGGGTAAAATATTCAGTCTTGGAACTGCCAAGGTTATCTTCCCAATTTTGAAAGAACCACATTGTCTCATTCGCACCGCAAGTCTTCATGCAAGCTAAACTAACAGGCCTCCAGTGCCAGCTTTATATTTTATATGCAGACATAAAACTTGTGTTCACCCGCACGACTCAATTTTGGCAAAAAGCAAAGAAGTGCATTCCCATCAAATGCAATGTGTACAGCGGTATAAAAGCCTTGTTTATGAATTTTTAATGCACTCTCTGAATGATCAACAGCAGCAACCGGAAAACAACATCTAGTCGAGAAGCAAATAAACAAGCTCTTGTCGTTTCTAAAGAATTTAAAGCAAGAAGATGTTCATTGTTATTCTTAGAAAAAAAGGGGGGGAGGGTGATGTTGGTCAAAGGATGTTTAAATAAATAAAGACAAAAAGCTAAACTTTATTTGCTGTGACTTTATTATATTTGACAATGACAGAAAATTCACTAAAACTAGGACCTGTAATGTTGATATCTAATAATATGGTTTTGAGACTTTGAGTACAACCAGACATCCCTACATGCGTCCTGGTAGCAAGTGTGTCCTCTGTAAAAAATAAATAAAAATTAAAGTGAACACAGGTTCGAGTTAACAGAGGAACCATCAGTTTTTGTTTTTTTTTGTTGAAAAGCTGAGATCATATTTGTTGGAGGCAGATGTATGGCAGATGGTTGAGCTCCTATGTTATGGAGGCTTCTTGTGCAAATGGTGCCAATTAAACCCTACATTGCATGAAGCAAGAAATATTTTAATGTGTTTCGATGCCAAATTGCCTGTGCATTTTCAGTTTTTCAGCTTCAACCACTTAACTCTGGAACAATTTGTATCTTTCACGCCATTCTTGTTGTGAAGTGAATAAAACAAAGTGGCAAATTATTTAGAAAACGGTACAATGCACTTCTGATAAAAGTCAACCTGTACGTCGTGCAAACTGGCAGGTTGTTTAGAGGTTTCGCTTCCCCTATCATTTGTGTGCAGGATGTTTATTGAGCTTAGCATCCTGATCTACGTTTAAAATTGTTATTCTGAAGCAAGGAAGGTCTACCACCTTCTTGAAATGTTGCCTGGTGGCCAAAAGCACTTTGCTTTATTAGCACTAAAGAAACCCCCATCGCAAACCAGCAGGGGTGGTGAGGACACGATTTAAGTTTTTCAGGTAGCTGTTTGACTGTGTATCAAAACCACAAATACTGCTCCTGAAAAGCATTGCCATTTATAAAGCATTTCTTTAGGACACTAGTTACATAAAGGAGTCTGATTTGTATCACTAAACTGCACATGGTAAATGTATTTTCAAATGTATTGGTATTTATTGAGAAAATAGTAAAATTGTCAGTTCTTACATAAACACATTAACAACAGTTTTTTGGGGGTTTCATCATTAATTGGAATTTATTATGATGGCAATAAATCACTAATCTCATCAAGAAAAGAAATTTAGCACAATAAATGATAAAGAATAAAATAAATGGCCACCTCTACATATAAGTAATTTATCTTCAAGCCTTTTGAGGAACAGCAGATAAAAAAAGAACAGAGTGACAGACAAAATATAAATAATTTATAACTACAGGGAGAATACCTGGATGCAACATTTATACAAATACTGCTCAAATATCACAGCAAAGAGTCAATGAAATTCCTTCGTCTGCTGCATCGCTTTGAAGACGTTCGGAACGTCTCAAGACGTTGGATAAACAAAACTGAAAAGTGAAACAGATGATAAGAGCCACTTTCTGATTGAGTCAGTCAATAATTATTTAACAACTTAGGGGTAGTCACAGAGTATTTGAATCAGACTCCCAAATGGTTAAGTTGGACCTCAAATGCAGAAAAAAGAAAACAAAAGTTGGGCTAAAGTAACATAACTTATCCTGAAGGATTCCACAGGTTTATTCCCAATGTACATGGACTATTCAAAAGCAATACATACATCCAAGACATACATGACTTGATGGTACACTAAATAA
The DNA here is from genome assembly GCA_903067075.1 of Micropoecilia bifurca. Lineage (NCBI taxonomy): Eukaryota > Metazoa > Chordata > Actinopteri > Cyprinodontiformes > Poeciliidae > Micropoecilia > Micropoecilia bifurca. The sequence goes on from CAEGAF010060924.1 coordinate 6,141, forward strand.
AATCTTCATTTGCCAACAGCCAAGATAGGAGACAATGTGACAGAGGCTGCATTACTTATATCTGCCTCCACTGGGTTTTATGGCAACTACTTAAAGCTAGCTGGAGATATTTGCAGCAGTCTCCACATTTTCAAGTAGTCAGGATCATCAGAAGGGGAAACGAGACAAGTTCAATTGACATTCAAGTCCAAGGACATTACACTTGGGCAGACTATGTTAATGTTGTTTTTAATAAAAGTCTAGAGGATATTTAATTTGGTAACTTGTGCTCCTGCACTCCCACCAACAACAATCAGGGGAACGCATTTTATTTGGCTCCATAATTTCTGTTTATCCTGCTCATGAATTTATCCATATGGGGTTGTACAGCTCAGCTGGGAGGAGAGAGCATAAACACTGCAACGGCCACCGTTTCTACTCCCACTGCACATAATTCTCACAACTAAGAGCCTGTAACAACTCGTGTGTGCGCAGTACTGTGTGGGTGAGGAAAGGAGGGGTGGAGAGGGATTCTGGCAAAAATAATGACAGTTGGGACTTTAAAAGGTGACCATCCTTGTTAATCATAATGTTCTGCAGATGCCCAACTAGCAAGTTTGTGTTCTTTTGAAGGTTCTTGCTCGGACGTCTGCGCACTCTCTGCGGACATTACGAGCAGCAAATATCAGAAAATCCCCTGTGTCTGCTTAAGTAGATCATTTAACTCAAGTGGGTGTTAGCTCAAGGTTATGTTTTTTTTTTAACTCTACATACTGGAAGGCTCCTGCTGGCTCTGCAAAACGTCAGGAAGCATCCTTTTTATATATGGGTGAGAAATGGTGAGAGCCCAACAAGAGGCAACGAGAAATAGCGTGCGTGTCACTGTGTACATACGGGCGAGCGTGACGGAGGAGGGGGGGAGGTGCTGAGCGAAGGCAAAAGAAAGCAGCAACACGGTGGATGAGCTCCTTGGCATGCTAGAGGCACGATGACATTGATCCAAGCAGACCTCCCTCCATCGGTCTCCCTGACAGAGGTAACTGGATTGTTCATAAAAATGGAAATTGAGCCGTGTTATTCTCACGCGCTCCAGCTGACACTTGGGTCCAAAAATAAAAATGTACTCACGCATGTGAGATGTGCAAGACATACCCGGAGAAGTTAGCTCATGGCTACTCAGGCCATGTCATTACTTCACCATGTTATCCGAACATTACTTTCCATATACAAACACTTCCTCCCGCAGTGTGTTGCTCTGTTAGTCAGGCAAAGAAACACTTCCAGCAGATGCAGAGCAAATAAACAGACACAGCTGTGGGAAGAGCCAGAGACAGACTGAAGGAAGTAAAGCCCTTTCCTGATTAACAGTTTGCTGTCATGTGTATTGTGATAACACTCGGAGAGTCTAACGTTTCAATCCGGCATGGGTGGCTATGGCGGTGGGTGGGGTTGATAATTGCAGCAAATATGCCACAACATGCAATTACCCCTTCCTTTTATGCATCGTTTGTTAGCCTAGCAGTGTTCTGTGTCACATGATAATTACCAGCAACCACTGCAGGCATGTGACAAATGCTCAGTTGAGCAGCGAGCTCTCCCAAACCATCCATTCCAAAACGAGACCGTGGCAGGCGCGTCCGCATGCTGACTTCCAAATTTGTCAGAAAGCCACAGCGAACCAAGCGTCCGTAAATGCATTCCTAATCCTGTTTTACAGTTTCATCAATGCGGACAAACGCAGGGATCATCATCTCTAAAAATAGACAGATACTTAATCAATTTAGCTCCCCTGCTGTTTGTCTTCTTCAGCAATAAAGCAGGCTTAGCGGTGTGGCAGCAGATGCTATTGATTTTCCTGAAGAGAGTGGGGGCTTATGATAGAAATTTTCTAAATGACTTGATGCTTTTACAGGGAAGGAGCGTTAATGGGAGCTTCAGCCTGATGAATTATATGGCTCGTGTGGACATGGTGTAACCTTCAGACAGGAGGAGGCAGCGAGGCGGGACTTGAGGCAGCAACGGCGGTCCAGCTTTACAACGTGTGCTGGTTATACTTATGGTTCAACTCAGCATGACAGGGCTGCTGATATCTGCTTGAAAGGTGTTAATGCATCCATTTAGCATAAAGAAAACACAATCAAAGACATATCAAGGTGCAGCAGAGCTTTAAGCGATTAACCGGAAAATAAAATAAAAACAAGAGACTTACTTTTAAAAGAATATAAAACAAACTCGTTTGTTTTATGTGTAGTTATATAGTACAGGAGAAGCAGAATCTAATGATGATCTGATGGTAAGATTGAAACAGAAACAGATATAGGCGTTGATATCAACTGTATCTTAGACGGCACACAAGAACAAAGGTTTGAGTTTCTTTGCGATTCTCTTTCTGATTCTGCATCCGTAATACTTAATACTGACCTTATTTTGCTACCCATATAAGACATTAGGATTCTGACATAAATCAACTTTTAGGTGAAAAACCTGAAGATGTAATAATATTAGCAGCATTAGTGAAGGGCAGGTGGGTGCATCTAAGCCAATATTTATTGAAACCCTTGGTATGTTTGCTGCATAAAAATAACTTAAACCTAAATAACTTGCTTTTAATAGAAACTGAGACAGGCAAGTGGTTAAATTAATGTAAAAGGAACATTGATTTAAAAATCAACAATAAATGCTTTCACACACACACGTACACACATATATATATATAAGTATAATGAAAACAAAATGCATGTTGACAGGTTTTGCAGCAAAATGTTAAAATTGTTCAGCTTTTTCCCTGATTCCTCAGGTATGGTGACATTTTATCTTCGGTGATTAACACCAGTTCCTTCTGGTTGGCAGCCCTCCTTGCCATCACCCTAAACTTTAGCTTCCTTCACAGATTAATATTACTGTGATACCAAAGACCATAAAAAGAGTCAATTTGCCTCTTCAGCAATTGGAATCCCTGTTTCATATTCATGTGTTGCCATTGTGTCTCTTTCTTTTTCCATTTTAAACATGTAAACGAACCATTTTGACACCAAAAACTTTATTGTTTAATTATTTTCTAAGGATTATGAAGATAATTATTAAAAAAAGCTAAAATAAATCAGGTGAGTAAAACAGAAAAAGTGTCCCTGAACTGTAACGACTACATTTATAACTCTGCACCAAAGAGTTTGTTGTTCTACCACCATTAAATTTACAAAGCTATCAGTACGGCTTTGTTTCACATAACGTCTTCTCTATTGCTCTTTTGTTCTCTGCATTTGACATACATCTGAACAGAGCTGCTCTTTAACAATGCTTTTCTTTCTGTTTTATGCGTTTCAGATGAAGGGTAAGAGTCAAACATATAAAGTGTTTTGGGGCTCACTGAAAAGAGTGAAAAACTGAGCTATCAGCAGGGATTTAGCCCGCAGGTCCGCATGTAAAGTGGGTCAACTGTGCTCCTGGAGAGCTTAACAAGCTTCTAGAGGAATAAGGCAGCACATTTGGTAATTAGCAAGAAGAGGAAGGCATGTTTGAGGGATGGGGAGTGAGGGGGTGGGGGGTGTGTGTGCACAGGAAGAGCTGGAGAACAGATGAGCGAGTGAGTGGGTGTGAGGCTAGACTGGACAACATTTCAGTCTAACTCATCCGTTCTTATCTGCAGCTGTAGCGGATAAAAATCAGGAGCTTTATTTTTTTTATTGGCCTTTTTACATGAGTCTGGGCTCTTAGTAAAACTACAACTGGAGTCAAGGTGGCAAACAAAGAGAAGTTTTGCAAGGGAAAATCTTTAATGTTTGCTGTGGGTGTTGTCGTTATCCATAAATCACAAAGGAAATCAAGCTACGCGTCGACGACTGGGGTCTAGATGGCAATGCTACGCCACAAGAAACTAACAGGAGCGGTTCTAAACTTGCAAACAGAAACATTTAAGCTGAAGCACTGAGGTTAAGCATTGTACGAACTCAATTTTTTTCTGAAGAAAATCTCACACTCTTAGAAGAAATCCATTCCCAGCCGCAAGTAATCAGACCGTGAAAGAAGAAAGATGCATTTGTAACACTAATGTAAGCAGCTGAAAAGGAGTTGTGTGTGCATTGTGTTATTTTTTTTATTTATTTATTTTTTAATATTTTGCCTGTGCTTGTATGTGCCTTTTCCTGAAAGCTTCTCGACGCTCTCATGCGAAAAGTGAGGAAGGTTAGTTGAGGAGGAGATAAAAAAAGAAAGGGAGAAATAAAGACTTAAGAGCTCACAGGGTGAAAAGCTGCAGAGTGAGTCGCAGCAAGGGGAAAAGGCACTTTTACTTCACTCGTATGAGGTGAAAAGACTTTTCTGCCAAATGTATTTTTCTTCTTAGAGTCAATTCATGTGTCACATCATCATTCTTTTGCTCTTCCTGAATTCAGCACTATCCTTGGATAATAGCACTTTCATTGGCTCCTGACTGGTAATGCATAAAAAAAGTAGATAAAAATCAAATCCTGCACGTTTGCGTATATTCTTTGAGTGAACAAACCAGGCGATAAATGTGTTGTGGGGATGAAGAAAAATGGGTAGTTTAAAAATGAATTGCTCAACAGTTGTAAAGTTCCTGTTTAATGCTTCAAAAACAGCTGAAGGGGAAGAATAAGTGAGACAGCAGGTTGACAGCGTAAACCTAACTAATGACTGTGACCTGCAGGTCAAAAAGATTATCTGAGTCTGATCAACTGAGCATTGAATTATGCAGAGCTAACCTGCCTCTGACCCTTGCACCAACAACCAAACTTTTCTTTTGATGTCAGTCCACCACTACAGCAAGTCCAAGTGGCAATGTGGAAAAATAGTTACAAAAGCAAAATCCCTCAATTTCTATAGGAATACTGTCTAAACTGTTTAAGTAAATACCCAATAAACCAATGAAACTTAAAAAAAAAAGCTTTAAATTCACTCAGAAATAAATGCCCTTTTGAACAAAATACCAAGAGGTTCAAAATGATTTCTCCAACCATAATTGGATACTTTGCCCTTACAGCTGCTTTATGCTTTTATTAATGATGCTTTTTGTGATGACCTGGATTTGTCAGGTCCAAACTCGTTTCTTAACAAGGCAAAAAACCTAATGTCTACCTACAGCTAGATCTCAATCAGTGATGAAATTAGCGATTTGCAATTTTGTAATGGTGCCCATAAATCTGGACTATGTAACAACAATGAAAAAAAAATCTATGCATAGTTTTCAGTTCCTTGTTGAATATAATTATGATATGCCAAATAAAATAGAGCAAATAAAACGTTGATATTCGTCCTCTAAATAATTAAACACTGTGAAATAGATTTTAGAACTGTGAAATATTTACTCATAAATAAATGAACCTGTCGTCATTAAAATTCTAAAGACATTATAGAGTTTATGGGACAGAAAAACTAATTACAAGAGCAATTTTCCATTGTACTCTGTCCAGTTTGTTTACATCTCTAAAAGGCTTTTCAATCCTCATTATGCTGTTGGGCAACGGCCAAAAATTATCCCAACTAAGAGTAAAATAAGAAATATTCCCTGCGCAAATGTTTGTACATTTCTTGTTTATCTGGCATCTACACGAGTAAAGCGTAATCTTATAATCTACATTCCACATCCGACAGCTTTTTGGTTTGTTTACTCAAAGGCTGCATGCAGCACACTAGAGTAACCTCAGCACTTAACAGCTTGCAGCCTTCATGAAAAACACCATCCCTGGTGTGCAATGTTAATAGCTGAAGCCGTTTTGTCATCCTGAGGAGTAGCTCAGCTCGGTGTTGATCTTGTTGCTCTGAATGTATATACACATAAAGCTAATGCATATTTATTGCTTTTGTGAACAGTCTTCTCTCAGACGGAATACAGATTCAACTGAAAGAGCTTGCACTTGGCAAACCAAGGGAGCAAAATGTCAAGTAGAGAAGATCTGTGTTTAAAGCTCTGGAAGTCAAATTGTGGCTCAAAGTTAATTTAGCTTCAATCGTGTCTTTCAGCACAAATCTTTTAAAGGCAGTGTATCCTTCCTGCTTTCAACTAAATTCACTGAGAGAAGAATTTACTGAGGGAGTTGTGTAGACTTCAACTCTGTTGGAATAATTACTTCTCTTTGATCAATGGTGGAGGCACAAAAAGAATGATGCTAAACAAAGGCACCTTCATCCAACTATTGAAAGAGATCTCTACAAATAAATTACAGTATTGTTTTGTTACTGCTAGATGGTGTGTTTTAGCAGTTTGTCTAAAACTAATTAGCATAAACAATAAAAAGTCAAAGTTACTGAATTGTTTTCATTAACAGCTGAGTTGGCGAGTAGATGGGAAGTGGGAAGCTCGACGATTCTCCAATGTCAACCTCACCTGTGTTAGCAGACATCAACTATTAATGTGCCTGGCATGAGTGGGTGATTTGTAGAAGGCAAATGCTTTACTGAGCAACTTGTTTTTGTGGGCATAACGTTAAATATTTGTGGAAGAGTCATTTTTGAAAACATTTTTAGGGTGGCTGGTAATTTACCTAAAATTGTTGTAGAACAAATTCAAAGGCATAAAATATGGAGGAAACTTGACCAGAGATTAGAAAAAAATCTGTCCATCTGTCTGTATGATTTATATGTATTTTGCAATGGAAATACATGGGTGAGTTTTAAAACTGTAGCAACATAACAGGAGGAAGAAAACCAAGGTCATGATAGATTGAGCTAAACTACCATAACGTGGGTGTTTTTTTAACAATATTGTTACTTATATTTGTAGTCTGGGATTCCACAAGAGTAGTTTTTCTTTTCAATTCCAAGTTAGATAAAGAAAAGATCAAATGAAACAATTATAAAATTCTAAAAATAAACAGCAAATCCTATCATGTGCTTCTAAAGAAAAGGAGCTATAAAGACATCACCGAGTGTTTTCTTTCTGTGCTTGCCAGGCCTTTTTATTGCATCTATATTGAATTATTTTTAATAATGAAAGAGTTCAAAACTTGATGGATATAATTATGCTAAAAAAGATGAACTCAACGCCAACCCGCTTGTAACAAAAATGTCTGTATTATTTGCGTGGAAAAAAAAGGTTGTATTTTATGATCATTTGAAGAGTACCAATCTGAGTTTGGTTACAACCTAACCGGTGATTAGGATTGACGTAATTTATGTCCAGACAACTATCTTCAGAGGCATGCTTGATGATGAAGAGAAGTGGAGTATCCTCCCTATAATCAGCTGGAAAACAAAAGCTCTAAGGACAGGCTATAATAGGGCTTAGATACTACAATCCCGCAATCCTTTCGCCAAGGCATTTCATGGCTATGCCTTTAAATGAGGGCGATTATGTAAAGTCAACTTTTTGGAGCTTCATTTCGTGTTATAATGCTGTTCTCTCATTAAAAACATATGTGAAGAGTTGCTTTGATTCTTTCATCCATGTCTGAGTCTTTTTATAACAATTGAAGGTAACATAGTTACTTGACTGTGGTGTAAAATGGCACTATGTGGCTGGTAAATATATAACACCGCCCCTTTAAAAAACCCAGGAAAAAGCAGGAAACAGTGAACAAACTTTAAGGGTGCTGAATAAATGTAGTTAACATTAATACACACAAAGTGACTGGTAAAATCAATGTTTAATTGTTTTGGCCAAATTCAGTTGCATATTTTTGATACATAAAGAACTGACGTGTTATTTGAGGGATTCAGAAAATGCATTAATTTTCATCCAGTTGTTTAGCTGTCACTGTATAGCTACGGTAGGCTTGCTCCCCCCCCCCCCCACCCCATCATTATATGGCGGGTCGTGTTATGACATGACATGACTCAGGAAGTGGAGGTTAATTCTAGTATATATGAAAACTGTATAAAGCAGCTGTAAACAGAGTGGCATGAAATCCCTCTCACCAAAACATACATTTACACAACAATAAAATGAAAACCCACTCTACTCCTCTGAGAGTGGGAACACAGTGCACTGCTATTGTTAGATCCATCTTTTCTTTTTTCTCTCTCTCTCCTCGTCTCACAGTGCGTGTGCGCCCAGCCATCTCTGTGGAGCGAGCCACTCACAGTTGCTCAATAATCCATTTACTTGCATTTGCTATAGCCGTGACTGTAATTTCAATCACATAGCCAGCAGGGAGATAAGTTAGGAGCTGCCTACTAAAAGCTGCCCATTGGTGACATGGGCTGAAATCGAGTAATGGATCCTTGTTCATTGTCTTAGTCATAAATCATCTGCTCCACAACAATGATGTTGGGGGAACAGCGGAGCTGCCATTTGCACACAACTGTTCTTTCTAAATATGTGTTTTGATGGAAAACAGAGTGCATAAGAACATACTGTTTTCCAACTTTATATCTTGTTCTGACAAGAGAAAAATAGGCGCTGTATAATTTAACAAACTCCTTCAAAATTCTTTTGCTTTTTTACTTACAGCTGCCTTGGTTTGACATCAGAGAAACACTGCAACGCACAATTATTTCTCAAATGTACGTCTCATAATTGTGACTACTTTGGGGGTTTTTGGTTTGGTGATCTTTCTTCAGCTCATGAGCGCAATCAAAAGCGCTCGTGAGCTTTGATCAAATTTACATAATGACGCTGTGTGTGTGAACACACACAGTGTCGTCTCCAAGAAAATTGTCCTTGTGCCACGGAGAGTCGTATTACCATATCGCCAACGCTCCTGCCAGCTTCTGTCCCCTACAAACCATCTCCTGCTGCCTTGCCTCATTAGCATTGCAAATAGCACCTAAAGCAAGAACAGTGATGGCAGCAGCAGAGGAAATAGGACAGAATTAACAAATTATGTAAGAAGCGTGGAAAGGACGGAAGGAACAGAGCATGTGTAGCAACCAGGAGGTGGGTGACGAGGAGGAGGTGGCAGCAGCGCATTACAAATCTGATTACACCTTTAACTTGACAGTCTAAGATGACATCTATTTATATTGATCCTGTGACTCACTGTTGATGAGATTAGATACAAACAGTGGACTGTTTTTCCTTTTTTTGTTTATGCCTTTACAAACAAAAAAAAATCCCAGTGTTTTCAGTTTGAATAACTCCACCTGGATGGATATGACTGTCTTGATGAACAACATTTCATTAATTAGAGAAATTAGACAGCTTCTAGAATTTCTTGTTCAATAAAAATCTCTCCATGTGTAAAAACTGTTGGTATGCCAATTACTGCTTCACTTTTTATTTAGCGCAACTTCGACACCAATAACAATCAAATCTTCATCGCAATGTCCAAAATCAGGAGTTTTGGGAGAGTCTCCTCAGAAAGGAACCAATTCCAAAATTCAGTTCAAAGTTAAAATGAATTAATTAATTAACTTCCCTGCCTCTGCTCATCTCCCTCTAAAATCAAGGTCAGAGCCTCGTGGTTTCATGATATTTTTCATTGAGCTTTTAAAAAAAGAAAAAAAAAATGGCCACAGAGGATGACTGATGCATTAAGATGCCCAGCGGTGCCCACTGCCATTTATTCCATTGACTGGTTTAAAATGAAATGAGTCAGAGAGCGACGTTGGCAAAGAGCAAAACCAATAACAACAAATGCAGCTTGGTACAAATAAAAAGCGTCTGCCCCTTTTTGGTAATTTCATAACATTTTAACCACAAAATAACAGACTAAACTGCGTCCTTTAAATGGCTTCACGAAGGATCTGAAGCCAAAGAAAACTACATAGCTTGAGATGCCAGGGGCATTGTTCTTTGCACTTATTCTAATTGCTGGTGACAGATAATGACGCAGGGCTCTTTCTGAATGAGCTTGCCCATTATGCGGAGTGAAAGCCGGTCTGGTGTGTTTGGTATGTGGAGGCCCCTGCTTCTCAGTGGGGGGAAGGCTGGACTTGGACAGCTCTGTACTGTGGCTGCAGCTCTGCTTGGCGCGCAGCAGGGGGAACACAAGGAACCCTATAGTGCAGTAATGCAATATTCATGGTGGGGTGTGAGCAGAGCAGTTAAACACAGCAAAGTTGTGAGAAGACCTTGCAACCCTCGATCAGGGAGCAGCTGCAGGTTGGGCTCTAAAAACCTATCCTCATGTTCCAAGCATTGTTCCTTTCTTTCTCTGCTCTCCCTGAAACCAGAAGCTGCTGCTTCTGGTTTTTTTGCTGTCACTCGCACAGCCATTAATTTTTAATAACAACTTAAATGGCTGGCTTGGTGAGCCTTTGTGCTGGGGTATGGCAGGGGGCAGCAAGTCAAGGGCTTTTGCCTTTGGTTACAAACTGAGAAATAAATTTGAAGAGATCAAGCTAAACATACAGCGAGGGGAGATATATATATATATATATATACACAGCAAGAAAAAAGATCAACTCTGCTGCCGCCATTCCAGCTTAATTAGAATTTCAGCTCTTTCATGTTGAACTTTCAATTGTGACTGCAACAGGAAATGAGATCAAATTAAGATAGAGTGCTTCTTGGAGGCCACCAGAAAGATTGGATTTGCACATTAAATATTTAAATTTGTCATAGGGCAGATATTAACTGAGACGGTTAACTTTAAACATTAGGTTCAAATTTCTAAACAATTTGTGAAGTGTGTAAACGGCTGTGATGATCGCAGTACATTTCTCTGCCCTACGTCGCCTGCGAGGCAAACCGATCTTTAAAAGGAAAGACTGTTTTGTTTTGAGTCGAGAAAAGCCTCAGTCAAATATCAAGACAATAAAAATGAACTCGGATAAAGAGTAAAACAGTGGAGTCTGCAGTAGGAGCGTATAAATAATTGATTCACCTCTTCAAGGCAGACAAGGTTGTGTGGATGTTGTCAGTAAGGTGGCAGCACTCAGGTTTTCCCCTGCATTATTTATTTTCCGCATTGGGGTGGTCTGACCCACTCTTGTAATGAGAGCTGGAGTCACGGTCTGTTTGGAGTCCCGGGGCAACGCCGTGCGACCGTGTCCCTGGATCACTGCTCAACCACACAGGGCCCTACATAGCCAGTGTTTGCTCAGACTTCACTCGGACTGTAAAAGTCAAACCTTGTTGACACATCTGTGCTGTCTCTCCCCGAGGCTAATGGCTAATACATCTGCCTGCTTCTTTTCAGGGGGAGAAGAAAACTGCAAGAATCAAATGCTGGGAAGACACTGGTAGCAGACGGAAAGCTGAAAAGTTGTCTGGGGAATTTAAGTCGAGTAAGACAGCTACATTTGTTAAGGGGTACTTTGGGAGAAATGTTGAGGACTTGATGTTATCAGGCTATTTTCTCTAGCTGTTTTTCCAGGTATTGCAGAGTTTAGCCAGATTTCTCTTCTAGATTTACCAAAACTAAAGCTTCCTTCTCCAACTACTTATACAATTAGAAACCATATACTCTTACCAGCTATTGCATTTAGGTAGACCTTACCAATACCACATTGGGGCTGATTTAACTTCAAATTGACCTTAATTCTTCATCACTGGACTATAGTCAACTTAGAATACCTTCACACCGGCTCTGTTTAGTCGGCTTTAATCAAACTCTAGTTTAGACATTCTCAACGTGGGCGGTACCGCCTCCCAGGGGGCGTTCAGAGGACCGCAGGGGGCGCTGGCGGACATTTTTACAAAAGGGGGGTGCTGGGATGCCTTAGGG
>CAEGAF010060928.1:0-21017 GCA_903067075.1 Micropoecilia bifurca
TCGACTGGCCCAGAAAAAAGTCATTGCAGAGAAAAGAATCGACTAGTCGATTAGTCGACTAATCGGTGCAACCCCTACTGCACAGGTAGATTTACACATAATTCACTTCGGCACGTGGAGAGCTGACGCGGGCAGGAAAATTGCACATTAGGCCTGAGTCGGTTTTCATCCATTTGCAAAAAATTTGGAGGGGAAAATTAAATCAGGAAGCTGGTTCTTAATAAACATGGCATCATCCGAGGACTTCATGCATAAAGCCATGTCAATCTCCACGTTTTCTGCTGATTCCATATGAATTGCAGTGGCTTGCGAAAGAATTTATACCTATTAACTTTTTTATATATGTATATATACTTTGCTACATCACAACTACAGTCTTCACTGTTTATTTGCATTGTTTTATGGAATAAATCAACACAAGCGGGCGCATAAACGTGAAGCAGTTATTTGTATTCAGACCCCTCAACTCCACTACCTCCAGCTAATATCCAGTGCAACAAACTGCCTGTCACCTAATTAGCAGATAGTGTTTAATTTAATTTGAATATAAATCCATCTGTCCTGTTTGTTAGAATACATTAGTTTAGAGTGTCCACACGTCCTTAAAACGTTTGCAATTCACACCGCTATTTTATTGGTTTACGACGTTCTTATACTACATACTACATGCATACCAATAAATATGTTGTCATTTAAGCTTAAATGAGATTAAACAATCATGAAATTTCATCAGCAAGGCAGTTCTTTCAGGAGAAACAGTTTTTTTAATCCCTCTTGGGAACTCTGGAGGAGCTGCAGGGATTCACACCTTAAATAGGAAAAATATGTTAAGAAGGAGAGAGGCACTGCTAGAATAAAGCCACAAAGCTTAGGGGACGCAATCATGTCGAAGAAGGTCATCTCATCAGACGAAGCCAAAATGCAACATTTTAGCATTGCTAGATGTTGCAGAAAACAAACGCAGCACAAACCACATTGAGTTATACGTATAACAAAGAGTGTTTCTGCACTTAAAAAAGGAAAATGTGAAACAAAAAGTCAAATTGTTCAACAGGTTTGAACATTTTCAAAAGACTCCGCTTCAAGTCCGGCATGCCAGACACTTTTGATGGAGCCGACACAGCATTAGCGCGGCTGAACAAATGTTCGAGTTCTCGGCGCAGATTGTGAAAGAAAGGTCATTAGTTGTCCTTAGATGTAAAGCCAGAGCCAGCGGAAAGCTCGATGCACGAAAAAACATGTTCTCAAAGGACTGATTACAGTTGTGACCTTTCATCTGATGGCTCACTAATTGAATCAGGTAGTAAATAGATGATGATAGTCGTGGCTGCAGATGACGAGGATAATAAAGAAAATGGCTTTTCCTCCTCCTCCTCCCTCCTCCCGACACGTTGCGGAAGAGGTAATAGTAGTAATTGCCGTTTTGAGTGGAGGGTTGCTGTGGAAAAAGTCAAAGACACAAGGATGACATGAATAATACAAGACGGAGCGAGATAAAACCAGAAGCCCTGAGCTTGCACTAAAATAGAACTAACCTCGCAATTATTACTGACACAGAGTGAAAATGATCATTATGGGGACCATATACAGACCGTTAGTAATTTGGAATGAGCTACCGCGCTCAAAGGTAATAGCGCTCGCGGCAAGCAGAACATGAATTTTTAAAAAGTTTTCTACTGTAAAAAACAGAGACTATACCTCAAACAGCCATCAGACACGTGAGTTGGGTGGAGGGTAGTGGAGGCGCTGGTAAGCCGAAGCTCCTGCTATTTGATGGCACATGGAGCAGAGAGCGAAATGATTGACATAATCAGAATCATAATAATTGCCACGGAAATAACGCTGCCAATCAGGCAATCATGTTGGTGCGCGGCTCTATGGTAATTGGAAAACATGGTGAGTGACAGTATCAGTGCGAGCCGTCCCCGCCAACACCTGCTAAACCGCGGCTGGCGCGGCGGCGCAGACAGAGGACGGCGTTGAGTCACGAGAGAGGGAGACAGATGGACGAGCCGCTTCGCGAACACTCCGAGCAAAAAGCGCCAGCCTGCTTCCTCGGGACGGTCTCCGGAGCCGGCCCGCCTTTGAACAGAGGTGTTGAGTCGGGTGTGTGTGTGTGTGGGGGGGGGGGTAGGTTGCTGCAGAGGCGTGAGGTTCTCTCTGATTTGAAACTCCTGACACTGCCGCAGGACGTGAGAGTTGCGAGCCGCCCGCGCGTCTGTGTTTATCCCATCTATCTGGATGCATAAAAGAAGGTTTGAAACCCGGGGAAACATGCCTGCAAGTTGAGCCATCTGACACCGACATCCCAGGTGTATTAACCCCGCAGCAGTCTGATGCATCTGCTTCTAACAGATGGGGTCCGTTATTGCTGTCGTGACATCATTTGTGTCAAAGCTGCTACTGTCTCTGGCAAACACTTGAAGCATGCTTCAGAGTCTCTCCACCCGCTAGAATATTTGACACTGAGATGAAAAAGAAAAATTAACAGCAATAAAAAGTGACAATTTGTAGATAGAGATGCACTGATCGGACTCTAAGTCTGGGTTCTCTCTGCAACCTGAAGTGACCCAATTCGGAATGTTTTGTCAAATCGGCCCTTCATACTTCCAAACATAAGTGACCAGTATGTGTTCTGCGGTGTGACTGGGCAGCGACCTGAAAGTCTCCTGCATGTGCAGTAGAGGGCGCAATAAGGGCGTTCTCAGTGTTCTGCTAGCCACCATAAAAAGAAGAAGAGCTCAGTGTCTGCGGAAGTAAACATGGAGGCTAACGGTGGAGCATAGCTTAAATATTTGAAGTTGTTTTCCGACCGGAGCAACATATTAACAAATTGATCCTTAAATATAGTCCGTCATACTTGTTGTTTTTATTCCCACTTGCGCATGTCGGGATATAGAAAATTGAGATTTGTTGAGTATGAGTGACGTTCAGTTCGGATGAATGCAACTTTTACATTCGGTCGCATTTGAATCGGATACGTATTGGATATCCAAGTGGCCTGGGTCGCATTCTAAAAGAATCCAACATGTGCTGATCAGACTGTTATGAAAAAATTGGACACAGGTCACATTACGTCCAAAAAAATAAAAAATTGGAATAGGGTCACTTTAGGCTGCAATGTGAACGCAGCCTTAGTGTGAACGCAGCCTTAGTGCTCCATACCAATATAGGGAACAAAGGAGGCAGATGTTTTGAATTGTAGATGTTTGTTGCTGCGGTTTCTCTCTTTTTCTCTCTTTCTGTAGGTGTAGAAGCAGGCTAATAAAGTGTTGACTTCTAATTCCATCTATGTTTTTGTTTTTATGCCCTCTACTATTATTTCCTTTCCTTTTAAACTCCACATTTCTCCCTTTCTCTTCTCCTTACTTTTTCATCTCTGCCACCATTACATTTTAAATAAACCCAAAGCAATCTCTAATAAAGTTCCATGTGGAGCATCATGGTGAAAGCCGTAATGCTACGCTTGTGAAAGTAAATCTCTTGGGCCTCCCCTTCACACTCAGTAAATGCTGTTCTTTGATGTGTTTAAGGACAGAAAATGCTGGGAATTCTTAGTTTTGATGGGTTTTTTCTTTCACATTCAGTTGATTCTGACATATAGCTAATTGATTGGTATATCTCTGTTGCTCAGATCCAGGACATATTGTGGGACTAAAATTAACCAGGTCTTTGTAATCAGGAGACCTTGCTCTGATTTCACTTTCAGACTTGGTTTTGTCTTAGTTCCTCTTTTGTGCTGCACGGTTTACATCCGTTTTCTTAGTGTGACTCCACTGTTTCTCTAGTGTCACTTCCACTTCCTGTCTTGAGTGCACTGACGAGTTATATCGGTTCCCTTTTGACTATTTAAAGTAACTGTCCGAATTAACATAATCATCAGTTTTAAGCCAGTTCCCTTAAACTTGGGCCAGTGTGTTATTCAAACTGAGATTAATCTCTAAAAGCTGCCATTTCACAGAAATGTAAAAATTGACTAATAATGCAAACATTTTTTAAATGCTGCAACTTGCGTTCTCAATGTATCCAGAGTTGGATAAAATTAAGAACTAAACGGAAATCAGAGTAAATGTGCAAAGTATCTGTGTTCATTGCAATATAAAGTTTGGTAGAAAAAAAATGTTTACAATAAATATTGTAAAAAAAAAAGAAAAGAAAAATAATAATAATAATAATTTTGAAAAGTCCAAACTTTATGTTGTCATAAATTCAGTAGGTAAGTTTCCATCCAATTGTCATGTGACTTTTGAGTGAACTTTAAAAATGTCACAAAAAAGTGAGTTAGCCGTGGTTCTATATATTGGTTTGGAGCAAATCAACCAAAAGTGTCATTTAGTCAGATGTTGATGCTGGGTATGGCTGTAATAAACGAGACTCTGATAAGGCACAGACCCACCAGTTTGCTACATCAGAACTTTACCTTTAGCGGCATTATCTCAGCGTATGTTTTTTTTCCCTTTTTTTAAATCACACAACAAAATCATTGGCTTTAAAGCAGTTCCCTTATTTTTATTCCAGTAATAATTAAAACAGTTCTGTGAGGATTTCTTTTTCCATTTATTTAATCACTGTTTTAGAATAACATGTCAGCACTGCCTCGAAATAATATCCACATTTTGCCATGTCACAGCTTTAATGGGTTTTATTGGGATTTGGAGAAATGATTCAAAGCATTCAAAATTATTTACAACATAAACATGAAAGGGCCGCTGGATATTTCCTTTCTGATCCTTCACAAAGACTCATTTGTAGCTGTTACCACCAGCATTTCTTTCCGTAGGAGTGGCGTGTTCAGGGTGCAGCATTAGTTTTCTGTCCTTTAAAGATCTCAGAAGTTTGTTGGAGAATATTGCTGAACAAACAGCAAAAACAAAGACCAAGGAGAACAGTCAGAGATAAAGTTATTGAGAAAGTCAAACCGGGGGTTGGGGTATAAAACTAAAACTAAGTGCTATGTTATGAACATCTTATGGTCTCAACTATTAGTCATGTTCTCTACAAATCCATTCTTTGAGGAAGCAGGGCAAAAAAAACACAGCTGCCGTCTTGAAAGAAAGTTGAATTTCAAGAGAAGAGCTAACTTTTTCCTCTGCATCCCTTTAACTGGAGTATTTCATCACAAAGTGTGCTATTGCCTTGAACTGACACACATTTTGTAACCTTATGTTTTATTGCAACACCTTGGCAGATAATATAAAGACTCTGTGCATCTTCACGCGGTCTCTTCCACACAGCATATTCAAGAAAATGGCACAACAAAGCACTTGGGGGAGTGAAGAGGGAAACATGAGCAAATATCACTCCCTATTGATCTGACCACTGCTATAAATACAATAATGTTTAGTAGAGGATCTCCTTTTCAGATACAGGGTGTTTTGCTGTAATGCCTCGTCCTTCATGGAGTTGTCTTTTTAGGATTCATGTTCTGGCCTTAGCATTAAATTTCCCCAAATTAATTATTTAGTGGCTTAAAGTGGCTGGCACTAGCCTCTGAGTTAGCTTTATACCTACTGTGGGCCAACACCATGTAGCTGAGGAAGCTTTAGAGATGATCTGATGAGTTTGGAGCAAAGACGCATTCAGGATTAATAGGAAACAAAAAATTAATCATTATTTCATGCATGTCAAAAAAATACAATAAAATGAAGTACTTAAATATAACTTGCCTGACAACATGATTTAGGCTGGAAAATCTCTAAAAGCATCACGTCATGCTCCATCATTTGGAAATGGCGACAATCATTTCTAAAGCTGTAGGTCTCCGGTAAACCACAGTTAGAGCCATCTGGATCACAGTCATTGTTCCAAACTCTCACCATGACCATAACAAAGAATACGGTCAGCATTATGCAAGTAGTATTCTCTTATGAGATGTACTTAAAATGTTTCAAATTGCGTATTAGGGTGAATTTACACCAGGTCTGTGCAGTCTGCTTTCGTTTGCCTAGAAAGTCTGGTTCATTTGGGGAGGTGTAAGTTTACAATCGAGCTGCGGTCTGCCTACAAACCTAGGTTTTGGTTCGGTTGAAGTGAATTCTGCTGCTGTTTGAATCCATATGTGAATGCCAAGCGAACCGGAGGACGCTCCCAAAGCAGGGAGCAGACTGCAGCGCAGGGCATTCTGGGTAAGTACAACCCGGAGAGTCTATGAGAGTCTAGTGGTCTGGCGCTAGGAGAAATGGCTGGTGGTCTTTTGAAAAAGACAAAAGGTAAATCCAATGTCACTCCATATTCATTTACATTTTGTGAAGAAGGAAAATGCACTCTGGTCTTCTTCAGAGGTTTTCATGTCGTTTCTTTCAGTAGTTCTTGGTGTAGCGCCACCACAGGCAAAGGCAGGTGGGATCAGGTTTTTCAAAAGATCGTTTGACACATTGCAGTGAGAAAGTGAACTGCACCAGCTGAAAATGTAACTGGTGTTGATCTTTTGGCCCCCAATCAAACTGAGTCTACAGCAGTATCAGGTTACACTCATCTTTACGAGTGAGTGTAACAAAATCAAGCCCCTCTGAATTCAGAGGATATTGTCCATTACTGCCACCTAGTGTTATGGATGTTCCTTCAAACAGGTAGGCAAACTAATAACAACGATGTGCTCATTTGGTTTCAGTTGGTCTGAGGAACCCTGTAGTCTGTGAAACCTTCGCAGGCTTTCATTTGTGACAATACTGTGTTATTAATGGAACCACATAGTCTTTACAAAACCTGTGCTAGTTGTGTAGTTTAAGACTATTGGGAGGTGAAACAGTGAGAATGAAAGTGGCTTTGGCTGTATAGACATCAAATCACTACATTTGAAATAGATTCACATAGAAAAGAACCATTTACTTTAAGCTCTATATATCTTGAAAGTTATTCAGTTTTGGTAAAAGTAGAAATGCTGCTACTTTAGCTTGTAATCACATCTATGCGCCACATGTGATCCTTTTGCAAGGTTGCTTTTTTTTCTGCTGTGATATTTTAATAATGTATTTCTCTATTTTCTGAATTGAATTACACATCTCACTGCCTGCCTGTTGTCACCTGCCCCGCTCAATATATATATATTTATAAAAAAAACCAAACGCTTTGCTTGAAATCTCCACGCCAGCTTATTGTGGCCTCAGGTTGACTCAACCTTAAGTTCACCCCTCTTTACACAGCGCGATTTCCTCGCCACACTAATCTCTCGGGTGCATTTTACTGCACACGGCTCGTTGTTTGTCTCGGGCTTCAACTTCCAACCCCGGGGCAGGTAGCAGTAATGGGCTATACAGGAAACAACATTGAAGCAGCGCCCTGCAGTGTGGATCCTAATGAGAACAGGAACAAACACGCATACACACACACACACACACACTAGCAGACAGACACAGACAGACAGAGGCAAGCATATTTCTTTGTTGGAGGAATTAGATTCTTAAAAATGGTGGTGGTGCAGCAACATGCGTTGATTCTCTGGGCTTTTTATGTAAAGTTCTGCTCTCAATCCACCTTCTGAATGTACAGTACCTCGCAAAAGGGTTTCAATCATCTCCAAGTCTCTTGAGGTATGTCTTGAACATGTTTGCATTTCTTATCAAATTTTCTTTACAAAAGAGTTGAGCTCTATGCATGGTAGTGGCATGATGCTACTACTCTCATGTTTTTCTGAGGTTATAGTGTGTTTAGGGTCTGGATGTGTAAGTGGGGGTTGCTGTCGTGTTGTAAGGTGATACTTCATCCCATGCTCAAGTCTTTTGAAGCCTCAGACCCATCCAGAATTAGTCAGTAAATAACTCACTCTTCTCCTCATCTCTGACCAGATTCCCCATCCCTGCTAAAGAAGATTACTCCTACAGCTTGATGGTACAGTGAAATGGTATCTGTAGTGTTCAAGCTCCAAAATACTCATACACAGTACGTATTTTTGTATCCACGCGAACTCCGTGCACACCGTCTGCAGACAGTTGACATTTCATAGTCAAGCATACATTTCTCATGACAAATTCCTTCTTTTCCCACAATCTGAATGGATCAAGTTGATGAGCAAGTTAAGACACCTTACACCGTTTCTTCTCCACTAGGGCAGCCATCACACACCTGTTGGTGTGGTCCACAGTGGCAGTCTGGCTGTGACCTGGCCAACTGTTTGTACCAACTCTCAACATCATCAGCACATACAAACAGGTCAACAGGAACACTGTTTCCTGCCAAACAGGTTACTGTACAGCACAGGTTATGCACTCATAACAATTTTCCTTTGCACAGACGTGTCCGATGCACGTCTGCTTTGACTCCACGTTGAGTAGGAGTGGACCTTCGTGGAGTGAAAAGTATGCATGAGAATGAGAGGGGCTGTAGATCTCGAAAAGATCAAAACGTTTTCTTTGCTGTTCAGCCATATTCTTCCTGTATTCCCGTGTAGCTTAAGACAAACTGTATTTTAAACAATGATGCCCTTCTCGACACTCCCCAATAAAAGTGGGGCTGGTAGAGTACAACACTTGCAGATGTCCTGCTGACCTGAGCTGCAGCTCCTCCAGAGTTATTATAGACCCCTGGGCTGCTTCTGGGCTGGTTTTGCATCCTAACCAAAGGTTTTTTCTGCACTGAGTTTGGGGGTTCTTTTCGGGTACTCCATCTTGGTCTCTCTAAATTGAATGCTGGGCTCGTGACCCTGGTGTCCAGAGTGTACAGTGACTCTCGCCAGTGACCACAGGAGATAGGGTCCAGCCCTCCTGATATTGATAACTGTGTGTAGACGATGGGTGGATGTAAGGAAGGAACAGTGCTCTGTGGCGTGGATCTCTGTTCCTCATTAAGAATTACTATGGGTCTCCTTCATACACAGACCCATGAGGCCTTTACTAAACACCCTGATTTAAATACAGACATACATACAGACATAGTTTCTTAAATATGTAACCAAATGTAGTTGTTTGTACTGAATTCTGTTAAACAGTGTGACAGCAAAAGGTGCTGAAAACAACTGTATGTAAAATACCATGCTTAATGGAGTTAAGTTAAGGTGACTGGTGATAGCCCCCATGCTTTAGTTCCTTTTTTTGTGAGAGAGAGCTAACTCAGACATAGGGTTGGATTTTTATCTTGACCGAAGTAATAGCCAAATGTTAAAGCATTCTTCTCTTGTGTGTAACTGTGTCCTTTGGTAGATTGTAACTGCAATTTAATCCACTAAGGATGCAAGTTATCCTGTAGCACCTTTTATTGGCTCAGACAGATTTGAAACATTTCTCTTATTCCAGGCAGGTACTTGTAGCCAAAATGTAAGTGGCTCATTTTGCTGTGACAGGCCTTAGTCAGTGTGAACATGTGAATGTGGAGGTGACTCAGGGTGTGTGTGTGTGTGTGTGTGTGTGTGTGTGTGTGCGCGTGTGTGTTGGCTTATATTCCTGCACAGGCAATGGAGCGCGCTCGCCACAGTCTGTCATCGCAAGCTTTCATGGCTTTGTAAGCTCCTGTAGAAACCCACAGTTCTTCCAGTCAGCGTTTTCTAGCGCACGCTCGCACCGACATGCTTCGTTTTGATTAAGGCAGCTCACAGATGGAACTGTGTGTGTTTCACCACAGTGAGCGCCCCCCTTTACTCTGATACTCCTGATTAAAATCCAATGCTGCCAGCTGCCTTCAGAAGTTTACCTGATTAGTTAAATGGAGTCGACCGGTGTGCAATTTAATCTGACTAAATGCAGCTTTTGTTTTCTGTGAAGACCTCAGAGGTTTGACGTTTGCAAAGAAGGTGTCACTCTGGTGGAAAAGCAAACATCCACATCTCAGGCAGGAGAATTTGTTGCCAATACAACTTATAATTACGCAGATTTACAAGAAGATATAGATGTTCACCTTCCAATTACCTGTTCACCTGTTTAATGTTGCAAGTCAGCAACATTAAACAGATAGCCAGAGGAAAACTGACGTACCTCAGATCAAATAATGTTCAGAAGTCAGGTTGGCCTAGTCAAAGTCCAGACTTCAGCTCAACTGTAAATCTGTGGAAAGAATTGAAAATTGATGTTGCATTTGCTTTAAAGAGTGGCTGAACAGAAATGCACACAGCACTTTTCAGATTGACTTTATGACAAAAATGTTGAAAACTATTTCTAGCTCTTCACAGTTTGCACTACTTTATATTTTTCTATTATGTCACAGAATTAGCGGTGGCACTCAATTAAAATGTTTCATCAAGTTAATAGAAGGGTCTATTGATTAATCAAAATTCATCGCATTTCAATCGAAAATTATGTGAAAAATGTTCACGTCAAAAATCATTTTTGCTGCTTAATAGACATATGAACTCAAAAGCAGATATCTATTGTTTTGAATCTCCTATTTTGGTTATGCAAAGTGCTGTTCTACCGAGTGTTTCAGGTAATAAACCCAATCATTCGTGGAACTTCTTTGAAAAAGACTTGTGCAGAAATGTGGACTGACATTAGCATTGGGGACGTCTGTGCTGATGCAACATGTTTAGCATTGAGATGCTATTTCAGGCCTGAATAGCTTCAGTGACAGGCTAGCTTCCTTTAGCACAACTTACACACAATAATAGTCTGGTCCAGCGTTCCTTCAGATAATTTTGTGAAGCAACAATGAACCCCAGTGAGCCAAGAGAGGCGGCTTTGTTGTCCCTCCCTATTTGTGGATGTATTTTGTGTGCAAGTTTTACAGGCGTACCAGAAACATGTGCATACAAAGGTTCTGGCTTGGGACTTTTGTATGTAAAAAATCCCCCCCCAACCAAACAAAAATTAAACCCAAAACAATTAATTGAATTAAAATTTTTTTAGTGGTTTAAAATCTGTTATTAATTAATCAAAATTAACATATTAAAGTCCCAGCTATCTCACCCATCTCAGTAAAATGTCTACTGTTTTATTTTTGTTTCTCCAACATTGCCACACCAAATCTAAATACCCTACTGTACTGTCACAGTAAGAGGAAATTATCTAAAAAAATATCAGCGTGTCTAGTTCTCATAAATGTACATCCTATGTACATCTATTGTTTTTTGTCCAGACTATGTCTCTGACACCACTTTTTGTTGAAAGGACAAACACAACAGCAACATGTTCATGTTTGTTCAAATTACAAGCATTTTCCACCACAAAGCCACAACATCTGTAAATACTGAAGGCAAGAAAAGTTTTAAGAGAAGCTCAAGCAAATACTTCTGCACAGCAGGACTGTGACAAATTAACGGCACAAACACACAAATTAGGTGGAAACACAAATTAGAAGCAGATCAAATTCACCACAGACTCCTCTTCCTTTTTTTTATTTTATTTTTTTCAGTGATCAGTGGCCTAAAATTAATTTATGTGAATAATTACCGATAATCGCATTCAATTATGCAATTAATGCTAATATGACTAATAATGCAGCTTAATTAAGACAGCCTTGACAATTTACAATTTACCAAAGTAGGCCACTTTTTTTTATACTTTGCAATTAAAATTTCAGCTTAACGTTGAAAGTATAAAAGAAAATAAAACAAACTTGCTGAGGATTTCCCATGGAGCTGGTAGATGGCGCCACGTAAATACAGGTGACTGGGAGGATAATAACACACTTACATGTTATTATCATAAATATTGATGTTGTGGTGTAACCCACATACATTTCAGCATCACAAAAGGTCAGATCGCGCCACACTATCAAGTCCAGCATGAAACTGATTATCACCGGCAACTCGTCACATGTCGAACACATCATTATGTGCCGGACGGCCCCTTCCGACTGCAACACGCCGGGTTCTGATCTTCCACAGGGGGGCCCGTTCCGATTTGTCACCAGCGGGCAGATGGTTAATGCAATGAGCGGTGATTGGTTGAAATGTAAAATGTGACCTTTCCGAAAGGAGAACCAGCACCATTAACTAAAGGTCAGAGCAGACAACACATCTAACACCGGCCACCGCTCCGCCGGCGCCGACACGCAGCCAGTCAGGACAACAAAACCCGCCACCGGTCATGAGGCAAGTGGATTCGTCTTCCCCTCAGTGAGGAGACCTGGCAAGGCTGGAGGCCTGTAAGTCATCTGAGGAACAAGTTGTTGCAGTTTAATGAAACACATTAGCTGCTCCGTAACGCTTAGAAAAGGCATTTGAATACATTTATCAGTCCAATATTAGAGCTGAGTAAATGTTGTGTATTCGGGGAAAGAAGTTATCCCAACCAACTTGAGACGATGCAAAAAAGTGGTTGCCTAACTTGTTATTAAGCTATGAGTAACTAGGATTAAATGTATATTTTTGGAAAGTTTCACCCAATAAATCCAATCAGTGAATCACTTGAACAAAGACGTCCTGACAACCTGAAGCAGAGTAAAACCAATCAAATTGGTCAACCTGCCAAAGGGATCACAGATGGAAATTAGCCACTTGGTTATAGTCTCATGTATTTACAAGTATTGTTCATTAAAAATGACTTGTTTTGAGCTTTACATTGTTATAATGTTATTCCCTGGAGTGTTGCTTTGACTCTTTCATGTAGATTTGAGGAATCTTTGAATCACCCGATGATCAGGAACCTTTTCCTAATATTTCTAATATAAATTAGTTACATTTCTTTGTG
The DNA here is from genome assembly GCA_903067075.1 of Micropoecilia bifurca. Taxonomy (NCBI): domain Eukaryota; kingdom Metazoa; phylum Chordata; class Actinopteri; order Cyprinodontiformes; family Poeciliidae; genus Micropoecilia; species Micropoecilia bifurca. Next base: position 12,555 of record CAEGAF010060928.1, read on the forward strand.
ACTTGATGTACGTTTAGGTCCCACATTTTAATGATTTCACAGCTTCTCTGTGAAATAAGAGAAGCCCCATTGACACTCATGACATTGGCATTGACATTGGCCCAGGCGGCTGCAGATATAAACAAACTTTCTGTGTAACGAGCACCTTCTAAAGTTTCAAATTATATTTCACCCCTTAAACAATAAGCTCCCTCTGTTTCACTAAAAATCTTTTGAATGATTTTGTAATCGATGAAAGCATGAATTGTGCTCTGTACAAGGAAGCGATGCAGTGCAATTATGGGGAAGGCGTTGCTAGAGTCAAAGTTGATGGGAAGACGGATGGAGCTAGTTAAAGGCATGAATAGCCGAAAGAGGCTGCAAAAGACGTGGGACTGTGGCTGAGACGCCTCCCAGCAAGACCGTAAACATACAGCGAGCACAACTCCAGAATGATTTAGAGCAAAGCATATTTATGTGTTAGAATGACCCAGTCAAAGCCCAGACCGAGATTAATTCTAGAATTTGTGGCAAAGCTTTAAAATGATGACTTGCTGAAGCTGCCCATCTCAGTCAATTAGTCATTTGGTCAATAAATAAAATATTAATAAAATCAGTTCATGTAAATAGTTGGATTGTGATAAAAAATACTGTTAAGAGGCATTTTTAGCTATATTAGCTGTATGGCTTATACATAATTTTAAACAGGTAGAACACACATCACATTTTACAGAGTTATTGATGCATTTATTGACCAATATATCTGTCTTTATTGTTTGAACCTGTTAGCAAGCTATCTTAAAGCTTTAAGTTAGCTTTTCTTGCTAGGGTTGGATGACTTTTCAAAATAACCGCTAACAATATGCTAATTGCAATAGATTAATATCCCGAATTGCCCCATTTTCATCTATTAAAATTGCAGAATCTGCATGAATTATACACTTCGGAATCGTCTGTGTTTCTGACAGAAGGAGAAGTCCTCTGAAGTGTCTGTGGAGTTCTCTGTCTGGGTGGCTTGTGACCCGAAGGCCCCGTTGACACTCATGACATTGGCATGCCCAGACCGCTGCGGATAATGGAGCGGAGGGACGACCTTTATGATGAATTAATAATTGATAGAGTAATTGGGTTGGCCTCTCGCTGAGGCCGAAGGAGGCGACGGTTTTTGCCTGGTGCCGTTCAAAGAGAGCCATTATTCTGCACCGTGTGGCCGGCAAAGGGCAAACAGCAGATCAAATATTCACCATGGAGAACACACACACAATTATCCCTGACTTAATGGGGGCTGACTTCACAAAAAAAAAAATTCTTTGCTAATGCAGCCAACTGGAGCTGACCACGGTTATTGGGGGTCACCTTGCAGGATTTGGTCAACACTGGAGCTAATATGACTGGTAGAAGCGACGGTGGCGGAAATGATCTTCATCCGGCTTTGTCAACAGAATATCAAGGATATGATTAAATATAAAAGGGTTGGGGTGCAGGGGTGGGGGGAAGAGTATTTTCACAGCAATTAGTCTAAGATAGCGCTCGGCCCACAATTGCTTTATGAGGGATGGTCTTTCACAGAGGGGAACCGTTCACATCCTAGAGCGTTCGCTCCTCCATCTGTCCTCCCCTCTCTTGGTCTTTCTTTGACGTGGAAATAAATGCGTCCTGCCACGTCTGCCTAAACGCTGCCTCGGCCCTGCATATCAATTTTTTGACAGCGTGGCTTCGCCGTCCATTAAGGCGTAATTACGTTAAAGATCCTCTATCTATTATTTGATGCTTAGCTGTGCACGCAAATCGTGGCGAGGTCAAACTCCAATCGAAGTCTTTCCGTTTAGTGACTCTTGAGTGCCTCGTAGGTTTTTCTAATTGGCCTTTTGAGCACTAATGGCATGTCATGACTGATGATCCCCCCCCCCACCACCACCCCTAGTTTTGAGGTCCGACATATGCTTTTTGCCAAACGTGGGTAGACATTAAAGAGAGCGGACGGGCGGGGGGAGATGTTTCAGCTCGCTGACAATGAGCAGATCTCTCGTCATTACTGACTCATTTGTATTCTCTTGATAAAATAAGTTTTTTTTTTCCCCTCCATCTATTTGGTGTGAAAATGGAAAGTTGCGGGTATGTTGAGGGGAAAGTCAGAAGGGGAAAGCTAAACAGAGAGGTGGGTTCACAGGGTTCTCTCAAGCATCCAGGGTGAGGCGCCCTGCCTGACTTATGGAAAGTGCTGTATATTAACCAACTTCTCACAGACATGCCTGCCAAATGCAACACGAATAACTAATAATTCCCATTTGTATTGACTGTGGTGTGCTCTCCATCTGCCTACCTCTTTTATATCATAGTGCTTTGTTAAATTATTCATGCCACATGAATTTCAGTTGTTTTTTTTTACATTAAGTTTCAAAGTATTTTGTTGGAACTTCATGTGATAGTCCAATACATAGTTGATAGTGGTACAGTACAGGGTTTTTGCTTTATATTCACGGATTGACCAATTTGCATATTTTTCTATGGAACGTAACTCCTAATTATTTATTGAAAACCGGCCGTGTTGATTTTATTTTCGTACCGCATATCTGAAATATTCGAAAGAAAGATGCAGCTTTGTAAGTTGAGACACCGAAGTGCCAGGCTCGTTGACACACTACAGCCAATGCAGGCGCGCCATTTCATTTCCGTGGCGCTGATTGGCTATGAAAATAACTATTAGCTTCTCCTGTAGTGCTAAGATGGTTCCCATTGTACGTGTTACTGCATAATATTGAGGTATATTTGGTGTTTAAACTGATAAGAGGAAGTTATAGGCATTTTCACAGGACGTTTCAAGTATTTGTATTCTTGCGAAACTTTGTTCTACACAACCTTAACGTTCCCTGCAGCTCCAATCTGTAAAGACATTTCACTGCATGGGATTTTATTTAATGGTACGCTACAAACGCACGCTGCAATTTGGTATATTTTTAATAGAAACCTTTAAAAGCAACATAGCACTTTCCTTTCACTTCACAATGGTGGAGAACTTTGTGTTGTACTTGCATAAAATGGAAACAAAATGTGCTGAAGTTTGTTATTCTACTGTGAGTTTATGTGACAAAGTTCAAGGGGAATGAATACTTTTTCAAGGCGCCGTATTTGTTTTGGTATTTTTTTTTTTTCCCCAGCCGTGAGCGACTCGCCACCTCACCTCCCGAGACACGGAGACAAAGAGGCGTTTTACATGTTTGCAGGTGAACAAGAGGCGACTGTTACCCACTGCCTTTGTTTCAGTATTTAAATATTTATCAAAAGGGTGGTAAAAGAAACACCCCCCTCCTTTATTATGTTTTTTTTCTCTCTCTCTCTCTCTTTTTTTTTGTGTGTCTTAACTAAACCTGGAATAACAGCTAAAAATGGATTGCTTTTAACAAAAAGCGTACCCAGAGAGCCTCGCAGCGCAGACACGCTCTTTGAAGTGCGCTTCCTGCAGCTCCGAGCGATGGAGGTGCAGCCCGTCACCTCCTGAATATTCTCTCAACATGACAAGCTGCTTAAACACAGATGAGCAGCGACGAGTCCACCATTTACCCAAAAAAAGATGTTTTGTTGTCTCAGTCCTTCACCCTCCTCCTCCTTGTCTTCCCTCCCTCATTGGGACTGCAGTTGTAAAGCATGAGGAGTGATGCGCACAGCAGGTGCCTGCAAACTCGACTGAAACTCAGTTAAACACACCAAAACAGCTCCCTTCTCTCCTCTGTCTGTGCTGACGAGGGATCAAACGCGAGAACGCTGACACGAACAAAATAAACCCAAGAACACGGCGAGGCTTGATGACGAGATCAAGTGGAATTTTTGAACGTCCCGGGATGGAAGTCGAGTGTCCCGCGCTGGATGCCTGGAAGCAGCGCCGCCTAATTAGGTATTCCTGGTGGGCTGCGAGGGGGCCGCCCGGATCCCCCGCTGCGATGAAAGGCGTCTGTTTGTCACGCAAATTTGACTGGATGGCGTTTAATTGACAAACTCTGCTTTGGACGGAGGCGTTGGCTAGTTGTAGCCAAAGCCAGACCGGTGAGCTCGACGTGGGGCACGTATATCAGCTTAAAGCAAAGAGGACGTCGAACATGTGGCAGGGGGTTGGCAATAAAGAAGATTTGTGTGGTGGAAGGGCTCCGGCTTTCCAAAGAGCATCCTCTGTTTACCGTGCCTTGACAGGCAATCAGATCCCAACGCCATTTCATAGTCTGGTTTGCAGCTCTGCAGGAAAACAGATTCGTGAGGGATCACAAAGCAAAATTATTAAAAGGAGCCACGAAACAATTGACTAATCCGGTGCAAACCCAGGTATTGGGTCTTATTGACTTACTGTCAGCGTAATCCATATCTTATCCATCTGCTCCGGTGCTGTAAAACACCAAAAGTATATTAGTTGTTTGTCTCCTGCGAGGGTTTTAGCTGACAGTAGCCTGAAGGGCTCTGTGGAGTCATTTGGAAGAGTACCTGTAAAGCCACGCTCTGTGAATCCTAATTCTGCTGTTGTGTGCTGGTGGTGAAAGCTCAATAGCTTTCTTGCCTGGGTTAACACAGGAGCTCTCCACAGTGAGCACTGCAGGAGCGTTATGCCTTCACACTGACATGGAATAAAGTCTTTGGAGACCCATCTCCGTCTTTTGTGTGTGTGTTTGTTGCTGCTGGATTGTGCTTTACAGCAAATATTTTCTTTTAAATAATTCACAAGAAGCAAACCGTTTTCCGGAGAACGTTATAGAAGCATTATCTTGTCTGACTAGAGGTGTACAGGTGCATTCAGACAGCGACCGCTGGGTCCACAAGAATAAGACGGGATTTAAGAGATATTTGGAGGGTTTATGGAAAGGCAACTGCAGCTGTTCCTCGTTTTGGGCTGCTACGTTAGCGCCCTTATGTGCAGACCAATGTGGGCTACTATAGCATTGCCAGAAGGTTTGAATTGCCTTAGTTGATTTTTTAAATTTTTATTTTAATTTCTTGAATTTATTACAAATTGTTTTGGGTTTATTTTAAATGAAACATGGGGATGGACAAGACAGGGAAAAAAACAAAACAAAAAACAAAAGAGATTGGGGGAAGAAGATAAAAAGATAAAACTGTGGAAAGAACAGAGGAGAGGAAGGAGAAAGACGTTACAAGACAGCATCCCAGAAGTCTGCAGAAAGAGAGAAACCACAGTGACCAACAACATATGCACTTATAACAATAACAAAAATTCAGTTTCTTAGTATACAGCGGTATAAATTTATTATAACTAAATTTAAACATAGTGTCTATTTCTGGAGAACTGTACCAATTTCAGGGATTACATCTTAAATTACCATCATTAGTATCAGGATCAAACTAAACACAATAAGTTTCTTTTTCAAAGATATATTTATTTGCAGTAAGATAATATACATATGTTGTCTACATCCATTGTGTAGTTCCATTCCCTGCATTTAAAGTATTTTTGTTGTTCACAGAAATATCTAGCTCAGATTAGGTCAGTATAAATCAGATTCTTATTAGAAAAGGGCTCTGGTTCTAATCTAAAAGATCTCTAAAATTGACATTTAGTTTTGCTACCAATAGTAAACTCTGTGATAAACTCCTACTGCTTATAAATCATTTGACTTCTGTCTTCTACCAAGAACCCAAAATGCCACTAGACCAATGAGGTGGCAGAGACGTCTTCTGTGCTTTTGAAACAGAATGTATTTGGATATTCTGCCAAGTTGTGTTAATGGGAATTTACATTGGCATCAAAAATGACACCCCTCCAATTTTCTATAAAAAAGAAAAACAATAAAAGCGGCAATAAATGTTTTATGACATGTCACTCAGGAGTCCTTTACATGCTTGTTCTATTCAAGAAATTCAAGGCAAAGTATTTTTGGCTGAAACATAGCAAACTGTTCAGTTCATCACATTTAAGCAACATGAATCAATGTGTGTCAAAGGCTCCACTTGACTCATGTAAATATTTAAAGAGGGGATAGAGGCGAAATTGACTTTTTTGAGCTTTGTGTCATGATATGTTATTCCCTCATCAAAAACATACCTGGAGGGTTGTGTTCATTCATTCATGAATGTTTGAGAAATGCTTGAATCTCTCATGGCAACCATTCAGGGGTGCCTTAATAACTGTTCCTGCAATATGCCGTGTATTTACCCACATCTGAGCTCCAGCCGGAGCAGCTCTCCTCCACCAGTTCACCACATGGATCCACCAGACTAGAGCAAGAGCAATTGGCAAACAACGGAACTGCAACACTCATAAGAACAAGTGCAAACAGCATCGATGGAAGGCAAGGGGAAGTATTGTTAATGTGATGATGTGCTGAAGGAGATGCATTGGAAAAGGTAGCAGGTTCTTAAGGAGGCAGAGGACAATTTAATAGCGTCACATAAGGCAATGATGCAAAGCCAAATTTTGCAAAGTTGTTTTATATTTTCATAAGGACTGAACATAAGCTTAGTTCCCATTTACCTTAAAATTGCAGGAATTGAAATTAAGAAAATGTATTTGCTCCATGGAAACACTGCAATTTCCAAACACATTTTTCAAAGAAACGTTTTTACGGTAAGTCCAGGTGGCACCTCTTTATCACACGCTGTGGTGATCCTAGTTTGCATTTGCTTTTAGTTGATTTTGCTTTGCGACAGAGCAGCTCAATAACTTCTTCCTTTCCACTTCAAGATAAGAGCCTCAGCACAGATACACCAGGAAGTCCAGCTTATAGCACTCAACTTCATATCCTGACCACGCAATAATGGCTTACTTTACCAGACAAAGTCGCATCCTGACAGCGACTGAATATTGCTTTCCAAGAAAGAATTTGATAAGTTGTGGCGTTTTAATATTGCGAGATCTCATGTCATAAATCTCGTTACAGTCTTCCGTCTGGCTGTATTCTGTGATTTCCTGAGAATTCGGACGTCTCTGTTTATATCCTTCTCGTTCATAATAAACTGCCCAACTGAGATCCAGTGGAGGCCAATGTTTAGTGAACCCCCAGTGACTGAAACTGTAATAACCTCCGAGGGCTAAAATACACAGAGGTCATTTTCTGTCAACCACCTCCAATGACTGTCAGAGTCATCCAAACAACCGGACACAGCCCTGCTCTGAGGTTTTAATGAAACCCGCCCAGCTCCCATTTCCGCCGTGACCCGGGCGGGGGGGGGAACCCAAACGCCGTGGTAACGAGGCTGTCTACGGCCTTGACGGTGACCCCTCGTCTCAGCCCAGAAACCCTGCAGATTCCAACTCATGTGCTTGCTTTCATCAAGCTCTCAGCAGAAGGTTCCTGACTGTGGCTGCTTGTGCTCGGCGGGGTTGAACGAGGAGAGCAGCGATAGGTAGGCAGCCCTAATCTTGGCTTTGTCACTAAATATCAAGAAGACAGCGGGGATAACGGGGTGTGACAATGCAGGATAAAGCGCACCAGAGGGCTGTTCATTGCACGGCTTGCTCCGCTTCCCCAGCCTTGCTCTTACTCTCTCTCTTTCTCTGATCCCTCGTCTCACTTCTCTCAGTCTCGCTCGCGACCCTTTCTTGTTACACTGTGTTATCCAAGGTCTGATCCCTGTTCGTACTTTTAATATCTTTCTCTCTGCCAGGTGAGTCACAGAAAATGAAATGCTGTGAGCAAGCTGAAGACTGTGTGTGGCTGTGTGTGTGTTTGTGTGTGTGTGGATGTGCCTCCCTGGGCTGTAGTCTGAACTGCCCCGACTGATGAGTCAATACAGGCAGCAGAATCCGTAGCTTTTAGCAGAAAACCAATATGCTGTCTTATCGACTTGTCTAAAGATAAAACAACGCTATATTTTGGTGGCTTGAGCATCTTAAAAGCTGTAAATAGTGTCAGGTCCAGGGGGAGACAGGAATGGCATAGAGAGAAAAGCAAGATGTTACACTGCCTTTTCTTGGCACATGTAGGCCAAGGATTTCTGATGATTTATTGACCAGAAGAAGTCGTAGTTTTATGGGAAGCACTGCCACTGTAAGTATGTCTAAGAAATTGTCCTTAAGACTGGGTTCAAACGTTTTATTCTTTGCTTTGGCATCATCTTCGTCATCTAATGCAAAAACCAGAAAACCAGATAGCTCACCAGAGAGTGATAATCGTGGGTAATGAAAGGGCTTTAATTACTATTTCATTACGCGTAATTCTAAAACCTAACCCTACTACTACTAGCTACTGGTTAGCTTCTGGTTAACCCTACTAGATTAGTATGGTTAGTAAACCCTTGTAACGCTAGGGTCTCTAACCCTACTAATCCAATAAAGTTGGGGTAAGCCTCGCCATAACTCTTTGCTTATTTTAGAGTAAATATTTTCCTTGTTATGTTGCCAAGCTTCAGAAAATTTAGTATAAATACAAAAGTTCACGGGCTGTCAGGTCCCTGTATGACCGGTGTCAGAGTCTGGTCCGCATTGCCGGCAGTAAGTCGGGCTCGTTTCCGGTGAGAGTTGGACTCCGCCAAGGCTGCCCTTTG
>CAEGAF010060949.1:0-29481 GCA_903067075.1 Micropoecilia bifurca
CCTTATATATGAAAAAAGTTTTAAAATAGGCCATTCATTGAGGGTTCGCCTTATAATCCGGTGCGCCTTATAGTGCGGAAAATACGGTATTCCTATTTGCTAAATGTCAGAATATTTTTAAAGATTTATTTTTTTTGCAGCTTTCTTTGAATTCAGAAGTTTATATAAATTTGGTCAGTATGAGGAACAATGGTCTTCTAAACTCTATGACTTGGGTCAAACCTTTTCGGTTCCCTTCCACAGACCAGTTAGGTTAACGTGAGGTAATTGGAGGCTCACCTGTGGATCTATTTTAAGGCCTCACCTAAAACACATTGAGGTCTGAGGTTTTAGAAATCATTGCTTTTATTAATATCAAATAGTTTTTGTACAAATGAAGGGTCAAAACTCATAAAAAGTTATTTGTTTTCCCAGATATCCAGCCGTTTTGCACATCCTTTTCTTTTATCTCTATAAACAAAAGGTTTTGTTGTGTCTCATGCTTCTTGGTGAGCTCAGATTTTCTGGGGTACACCAGGGCTCTACACTTGAACCAGAATTGTTCTTTGTTTACACGCACGTTTTATTAAAAAATTTAAACTGTTATTAGTGTCCTGCTAATGAAAGACTATTTATTAGTGAAAATTATGGGGGCTGCAGTTACCAGCACTATCGTTTTGCATCAACAAAGACACTGCAGAAGTTTTCTGATTGAGGAATTGGTGTAAAGCTGCAATAACCTTGTTTCAGATTGTTTTTATGTCTGGTTACCTTCCCGTAATAATCTGCACTCTATTTACTTTTTTAGTTACAATATTGTCATTGTTTGTTTCTATTCCTTTTATTATTATAAACACCTTCTAACCAATGAAGTGACGATGTGAATAGGTAAAGTAAGTTGTAGTCCTTTCAAGCTTTGTTGTTTAAGAATCATTCAGTGGTCTTGTGAATTAAGGAGTCTTGTGGAAGTACTGGATTGCATTATCATTTCGATTGAGTAATGTCAACCCTCACTTTTTCAACACATTAGTTTCGTTAACCCCTCAGAGGAGACCCTGGAGGAGGGGCTTACCAGGGAATTACTGGAGGAGTTGGGCGTGGCTGTGCCAGTTTCTAAGGAAGATCATGTGGAGTGTTGTTTTAGCCCTCCTCGTTCAGGCACCTATTCCTCTTCCTCCCGCATCATCCTTCACTTCTACGTGAAGAAGATGGAAGAGGAGCAGATTCGGGAGATCGAGAAAGCAGCTGCATCCACCGCAGCCGATCACGGTCTGGAGGTAATGAGCGATGAAAGGCGAGCGACTTTCAGGATCAGGTGATACGCTCAGCTTCCACATCACCTCTTCCTCTTCTTCTCTCTCCATCCAGGTGCTGGGAATGGTCCGAGTCCCTCTTTACACCACAAAATCCGGTGGAGGCCTCTCATGCTTTTTGTCGCACTCTTTCATTGGCGTTGCTCGCTCCCAGCTGATAAACTCTCTGCTCCGACTCCACCTGGTGTCCCCTGGGAACCTCCAGGAAGCTCTCAGGGGCTCCCAGAGGACGCACACAGAGTCTGCACAGAACCTGCAGGCAGCCCTTAAACTTACAGGGGAGCAGCTCTAAAGCACGTCGGCACGTGCACATCCTGACATGAACTCTCATCTGAGCAGTTTGACCCTGAAACCTGCAGTTGCTCCCACACACACACACACACACACACCGATGACTCATCATTGGTTTTCAGTGCGTTAGCTTTTAAGCAGCACTTCATCATTTCCTTTACCATTTATGGAGACAAATTGGGTATCTGGTTTTCAATCTGTTTCTGATTTAACACTGAACAGGATTGTTTTTTTTAATGAAGTGCCTTATAGCAGTACTGCTGCTCCTTGAACCTTTCCAGATTTAGTCATGTTGCCACCACAGTATTCAGTGATCCTGTTGGAATTTCATGTGAAAAGACGAACAAAGTAATTTAACTTTGAAATAGACAGAAAGGAATATATGGTTTTACACATTGCTATGAATAAAAATCTTGTGAAACAAAATGTCTTGAAGAGTTGGTGCTCCAACAAACCGATACCAAGTAAATTCAGGGCTCATGTCACCAATACCAATACTGATACCAATATTTATTATTCAGTTTTGAGGTATAATCAAACTTCTGACCTTTAGGTTACTTGGTTGTTTTTTCTTTGAATAATTTTGTTCAAACCTAGGACAGAATTTGGACAAAGTTTATATGTATCTACAAAATACTTCAACAATGTGTGCATTTTCCTAAAGAAAGTGAAAACCTTTTACTGACCTTGTTATCCAGTTCTCATAGAGTTACGTTGTAGCAAAGCATTGCATCTCTTTTTTTTTAAGATATCACACATACGGTTAAGATTATCACCTTATATCGACAACTTGACAGCTAAATCCAATGGTGGATATCATCAGTGGACAGTTTTTGTTCAGCCGCTATTTGTGAAAAGCTGCTAGAGGCCCAAAGCTACTGCAACACACTTTGTTGACCCTCTTACATTTCTAGTAAAATTAACTGAAGCTTGTGATTTAAATGTGAGAAAACATGAAAAAAGGTTGGGGGACATTTGTGCCTGGCAATGCAGTATGACAGGGGTGAAATACCAATGTCTTCAACTCAGTAACATTAACAAAAAAAAATATATATGACAAACGGAAAGACTAACACAGAAGATGTAAGACTTGTTACCCTATATGGTTGTGTGCAGAGAGCCTTGTGGCTTGTCTCTGTCTGCCAGCATCAGTGAGGCACATCAGCAGAAATGTTTGTCTCCTGACAAAAGGCCAGGTAGAGAAGCCTTTTGTCTTGCTTTTGTGTTTCACATATGAAGTTATTACACCACAGCGCTGCATGAACGCTCGGATTAATTATGTCCATGCCATGCCATACGGCCTTACAAGCAAAGATTTGATTTCTTTTAGTGCACCCTCAGTGCACGTAACCAGATGTTGGTTAACCTCATTCCCTGGTTAGAAGCAGAAGACAGGATGCTGCTGATTGCACTTCTATCCGCTGAACATTGGCACTTGTTTTTTTAAATTTTGCTTCCCCATTCTTATATTGCTGTAAAGCAGCAGTAACATAGCCAACTATTAATAATGTGCACAGATTGAATTATATTTTGAGGAAGAAATGGTGAAATTTCTAAGGGCAGCTGTCAGGAGATAAAAAAAAAAAAAAAAAAGAAACACGTCCGCTGTAACAGTCAGGAAACCCGGGGAGACGGGCGGCTTGAAAAAACAAAACAACCAAGTCTGCAGGGCAACATCGCTCTTTCTTTCTCCTTCGCCATCACTTGCATCCTGCTGTTGTGGTAACACAAGGTCATCGTCAGAAAGCAGGTTTTGAAGCAGAGATGGCGGAACGGTGGCGCAGGCTCTGGATGGAAGGAAGAAAGGATGAAAAAAGAAGGATGGATGGAGGGAGAGTGGGAGATGCTGAGGGAGAAAGATGGTGTATTCATAGCAGCAGCGGTATTTATAGCCACGGAGAGGAGAGGAGAGAGGGGGACTGGAGAGGGGAGGGGGCGTGGCTTGGGCTCGGGTTGGGGCTCTCTCACTGATGGTACGGCAGTGGGAGGAGAGACGCTGCTCTGGCGTGAGCGGAGAGGCTATCTGGCATATTTTGAACGATGGAGGGGGAGGGCTGTTTGTGTGTGAGTGCATGTGTATGTGTGTGAGAGGAATGAGAGAGAAGAGTACTGAGCAGGGAGAAATCTGTCAGATTCAAACACACTCCGCTCTGTGTGAGCACGCCTGCCTTCCTGCCTGCATGTGTGTGTGTGAATATGTTTGTGTGTAAGCGTAAGTGTGTGATACAAAAAAACAAGGGATGAGAAGAGAAGAGCAGAGGAACAGCTAGAAAGAGGCAGAGGAGGACCACAAAGTAAGGTATGTACAGCTGTCATGCTGCTTGGTTATGATAACAACCTGTGTGTGTGTGTGTGTGTGTGTGTGTGCGCGCGTGTGTGATCCAGAGTATGAGTGAGAGATGTTTATTTGTAATAAAGTCCTTCTAAATACACCCTATTTTCTACTTCTTTTTTTTCCACTTATGTAATGTGTGTGCACCATTTTCAGCCTGTGTGTTTACATGCTTGTGTAATTATCCTGAGGTGTTTCCTGTGGCCTTTGTGTGAACACTGCCTTAACCATATGGTCACATTCACAGCACACAAAAACTGCACATAGAACTCAACACGCTGCTGCTGTTGTTTAGTTGTTTTTGTTGTTGTTTTTCTGCGGAGCCCTTAATTCCCCATTAAATCCCTGCCCTCATCATCTACACTGTGCTTGCAATCAAAAGATGCAGATAAGCAACGCATGCTGCGAATTGCTGGCTGTCGCTCGTGCAACAGTGACGATGAGAAAAATTGCAATATTCAAAGATTAAACAAATTACTAGTTTTTATTTTGGAGTGGGGGGGTTTAGCTAATTTACAAGAGAAGTCCTGGTTGTCAGATCTTGGTGCTTGGTGCACCTTGATTTCATACAAATGCTCTGTGGGTAATAATGAGCAACATTTTAAGATCTAAATCCCTGACCTGAAAGAGCAACAAGGCAAAAAGGTTGCAGGCTAACACCGTCCTGTCCTCCCTCCTCCTCCTCCTTGTTCTTTTTTTTCATGAGCCACATTTGTTGCACTGCATATGCCTCCTTTTTGCTGCACTCACATGAAGTGCATCATGTGTTACTTATTGGGAGCTGCCCCACTTCCTTCATGTGGCGGTTAGCCTGCGAGCTGTTGTGGTGGCATCTGTGACATAACGGGAAACTCAAGATGTTCCTTTTTTATTTGTCCCCAAATTTGAATCAGGAGTTGCAACCCAGCTTTGGCCATTTGGTGAAAAAAAAAATCCTCCTTTCACTTTTTTTTACTACATTACAACAACAAATCTACATGTGTTTTACTGGAATTTTATGTGACGGACCAGTAGTGCATAACTGCAGAGTAGAAGGAAAATGATGCATAGTAAATAAAAAATCTAATTTATCACCCTTGGCAACCTCCAACAGATTTTCCTTGTGTTTAGCTCTATTCATCATCAAACCCTGAAGAAGGCATTCAAACAACATGATGATGCCATTACCATGTTTTACTTCAGGGTCAATGTTCAGACTATCTTCCTTTGCACAATGTTCTGAATCTAGACCAGAAAGTTCATCTTTTGAGAGTCCCTTCAGGAGGTTGCGATCTCAACTACTAATACAAATAAACTCATCATTTTCAAAATTTTCTGCAATTTCCACCAATTGTCATAGCTTTTCAAATCTGACCAGCAGTACCTGTGATGTTTTCTATATTTTCTTCTTTTCTGAACAATCACTGCAACTCTGCTGAATTTTGACCAATCCCCTTAGCCCAATTGTAATCTAACTTCCTGTTTCACAACATTTCTTGAAAATCTAACTTGCGAGATAAAAGCTTGTGATGCTAAGTGGTAACATTTGCCCTTTTTGTTTGTTTTAGCAACAACCACTTGGAGATGTTCTGTAGGATTTGCATTCTGTAGGATCACATTGTAAGAAGACAGTTTATTTGCACAAGTCAGTATTTATCTCACTATGCTTTGAAATCACAAACTTTCTCTATAGAAACTATAAATCTGTTGGGTTTGTAATAGTTTTACATGTAATGTAACATATGTTTGTATGCTACTCCAAGACGAACATGTTGAGTCACAATTATTGTATTTAAGTTGAATCTGTTGCATCATTTTATCCATTTAATTGATTAGTTTTATAATTAAGTCGATACTTTTTCTTTTCTTTTCTTTTCTTTTTTTTACTTTGTATTGCCATTAGTGTAGAATGGCATCATCATGTTGTTTGAATGCCTTCTTCAGGGTTTGATGATGAATAGAGCTAAACACAAGGAAAATCTGTTGGAGGTTGCAAGGGGTATAAAGTTTATGTCAACTTGGAATATGGAATTGATCTCCTCAGGACATGATTTTATTTGTAAAAGGCTAAATCAAGAAGATACTTGAAAAAGTAATTGAACTGTAATTATTAACTATGTTACAGTCTTGTCTTTTTTGGGGAGGTTGTGTGCAGCAACTTAAACTTTTTTTTTCCAAGAACATGTTGTGGTAAAAATAAAGCAAAAAAAATCACAACTTCAACTGCAGCTTTTCTAAAACGTGCAGAACATCAGTTATTTTAAGTTGCAAAAATCACACAAAAAAAGAAACACAATCCTAGAGGGATTGTTAGAGCTCTTTCATCCCCACATGCTTGCTGGTTCCCTAAGTGGTGCATTGCGAACTGTAAATATTATATTGTTATGGCTTTATTTCAACAGCTGTTTTTTTTTTTAAATGTTCATCTTTTCAGTGCTCTTCATTAACTATTGCTCTGTGACAAACCTCTGTTGCCCTCACAGAACAACTGGATTTACACTGAGATTCACTGACACACAAGTGAACTCTATTCAGTAGGGGCCATCTAAAGTCAATTGATGGCACTGGATTTTATTGTGGGTGTCAGACTAATAGGGGCTGAAGACATGCACACCAGTCTTTTGGATTTGTGTTTTGTTTTCCATTTTCCTCACACTTCACAATTATGTGCTATATTTGTGCTGATCTGTCACAGAATACCAAAGAGGTTTCTCAATTCACTTCAGCTCAATTAAAAACATCCCCAGGAGAAAGTAAATGTTGTTACTCTTATTATGCAGTTTTTCTCATACAGTTGTTGTGGATGCTGATGGCTGTGGTTGGGAAGGATCTCCTGTAGCAGTCTGTATTACAGTAAATCTGAAATAATCTCTGACTGAAGACACTCTTCTGTTGTATGACAGTTTCTTAAAGAGTGTTGTCTGTAATGTTCTTCATTTTTTAAAGGATACTTCTTTTGGTTGTAACTTGTGGTGGGTCTTGATCATTTTTAAAATGGAGTTAATTGAAGGCCCTTTATTTATTTTCATTTTAATTGAAAACCATATTTTGACAAAATAAGCAATATTTTCAATTCAAAAACACTTTTGCGGCTAAATTATTGAATAACCTCAACAACAAAGATATTTATTGTTTTATTGTTGTTGATTGGTGCAAAGTGCGTCCTATGTATGCTAACTTTAGCATTGGGTGCTAGCTGCTTTATGTTTAGTATTGAGCTACTATTTTAGGTTTAAATACTTTCTCTGTTAGGTTAATTCCTATTAGACAAGTTGAGCACAAAAATGGCCTTTTCCAATGTGAAATCAGATCATAGCAAAAATGAGAAGTGGCTTTGTCATCCATCGATGTTGTTAGCAGATGTCGCTTGTGCGTCTGATTCAGGGGCGTACCAGAAACCTACATACAAAGGTTCCCGGTCTGGATCATTGAATGTAAATTTTAAAAAGTTTGATTAACTGCATTAAAAATTTTAATGCCTTAAAATCTAACTAATTAATTAATCAGAATTTACACATTAAAGTTCAAGCAGTCTTTGTAACATTACAAAATGTAAAAAAAAATGTAAGAGGCATGAATACTTTTACAAGGCACTGAATGTTCCTAATAAAACACATGTATAGTTCAGTATTCCTTTACTGAAAACATAAAAAAAAATTATTGTCAATAGACTGATGAACTAGCTACCAGAAATCTAACTCTAAAGCAGCAAAAAAAAGAACGAAAGAAACTGCATATTTGTAGTTTTTATATCCTAATAGTACAGTGTGTGCATCACAGCTCTGAGAGAAGCTGACTCATCCTTCTAGGCAGTATAAATAAGGATAAAAACTGACAGTAGATTCAGATATCATCAAGCTCTGTGTTTCAGCTGACTTTGGGAGTGTTCCAATATTGAAGAAGAATCCAAGCTTTGAGCTGTACCCGAAAGCTCGATGCGTCCAGTGGGCCTGCCTACTCTGGCACACTGACCCATCTGTTTCATTTCAGTTATCTTTTCCCAGGTTTGCTCTTTTCAGGTATGCATTTCATAAACCTTGCCTGTATTGCTCTGCATTAAAAGTGGAGCATGTCACGATAACACTGGAACCCGTTATAAACTGCCTGGCATCAAATGCTGCAGTCAGGGAGCAAGTCTGAATCTAAGAGACAGTTTATGCCTTGAGTATGATGCAGTTCTTTGCAAATATTCAATGTTTTTCAATCCTTATCAAGCTAACATCTTCAAAATTTATTGCATGTTCTGTATTAAGCGCTTATCTGTAACTACTTGTGCCGGCGGTGTGTGTTTTAGCAGAGATGAGAGGCCTAAGTAGCTTCTGAAAGCGTGAAGGAACAGAGTAATTCTCTGCTGACTGCGCAGGAGTGAAAGGCTGCGGTGCCACAAGATGACAGAGCTTCCTGTTTCCGGTGATAAATGTTGCTTATTCTTGTCTTCACACACTGAAACAAAGTGAATCTAAAAATGCTGTCAATGAAACCTGCTGCGGACCCAAATTTCAAGGTGCCCTGCCTTTTGAAGGGCAGTCTGGTGAACCTTTTAAGGTTCTTAAAGATTTGTCATCCATTAGGACGCCTCTAGTTGTGTAAGCATCTTTTACATAGTAGCTTTGACAAAGAAGCAACACATATCCCTCTCAGCAGTAAAACATGTTTTGATTGAACATCCTCTTCTGGTCTGGTGATTCTTTTTTTGTTCTTCTCATTTTAAGGGTCTCCATAGTGGCTCATCTGACTCAATTTCATCCAGTCAACTTGCACCAACTCTCTGCATATCATTACTCTTCCATCGTTACATCCACCAATCTTCTGGTCATCTCCAAACCATCTCAGCCTTTAACCTCTTCCACAAAACACCAGAGGTTGGGACTTAAATTGTATTTTCACTGTTTGTATTTTCTGAAAGGAAAGCGACAGTGTTTGGTAGAGCCTGTCCATTGCCTTCCTATGCAATTCTGCTTGATTCTTATTTGACTTATTGAGTTTGATTTATCACAATGAATTTCACCCTGGCCAATCAGTTGGGCAAGTAGAGGAAGTGAATGAACCAATTGAGTCCATGTTGGCCAAAATCCAGAGCAGTCAAAGTTCCTTCTTGGCAGTGGAGAATGGTTGTTTACAGCACATGCAATTTACATTTCTTCTTATTCCAAAGCAAACCTCCATTTCTCCACATTACTGTTGTGGACTGAAAATGTGCAGATATGACTTGGTGGGTCAGTCTGTCAGTCAAACCTCTCTCATGGAGAGCAGACAAGGACATTGATTGACTTTTAGACCTTTGCTGAGATACATATAAGTATCAGCCGATTACCAAAAATTAAGGAAATGGGTGCAGATAAATCGACTAAAAAATAAATTGGTGCATAATTTTTTATGCTATATTTTATAACACAGTGTGATCTGCAGACACTCTTAATACATTTTGCCTGACCTGATATCTTCCCTTTACTACTCTAGATCCTGCAGTTCTGCTTATTATATCAATACATGAACTGACAATGTCATCCTAGAACCAGCAAAAAGTAATTATTTTTCTTTTTCTTTAGATTTTTTTTTTACATAATTTCTCTTGGTATAACATATTTAGAAGCAAAGGTTTTTTAAATCTTAAATGCAAAATGCATATATTTGTTGTTCAGTCTTGGCCTATTACTTCTCTGAGTCGTTCTTTCAGCAAATGGCTTGTTGTAGAGTCTCTATACTCCAGTTAACGATTAACAATTAAAAATGTTACTAAATGAGTTGACGTTTGTTTCAATAATTAATTCATCACAGTTAGTCTGATTAATTGTTTCAGTCCTACATTGAAGTTTGTGGTTGTAATGGGACAAAATATGAAACAGTGCAAATATATTGTGCTATGCTGTATCTCATTGATTCCCGAATTAGCTTTAAGTACAATAAGCTCACCGCGTTTAAGCTCTGCCTGTACCTACAGTATCCACTTCAGTCCATCCATCGGAGCAGCAGCCATCACACCTGTCTCCAGCTGAAGTGTGGCTGACAGCACCGATTAGCATGACATCAAGTTCGACATCTTCATTCACATTTCAGTGCTCTCCTGTAACGTCTGTCACCAAGACGATTTGCGAGCGCCTGCACACATCGAGTCCTCTTCATCAGCCAAACGCTTTATTTTCCCAAAAGTGTCCCGGCTTTCGGGAAACGAGATCATCTGACCGACAGAAATTCGTTTCCATCCTTTTGATTTTGTCACAGCCAAAGTTTGGCTTTATCTGAAGTTTGCAGGGCTCAGGGAGGATTTGCTTCTCACAGAAAGCTGCTTCTAAGAAACAACAGAGCTCTGGAAGAACTGAACAAATTTGCTAAATGTTCTTCAAAGATACCCACAGCAGAAAATTACAGTAAGCGGTCAACAAAGCAGAGGCTTGTGTGCTGTCGGCAGCATCAGGAAATCCCCTCAGAGTATCAGGACGTAATATCTGACACAATGTCCTGTTTGTTGTTGCTTCTTCTTGGTATTGCTGTTTTCTTCCTCGGAAGAAATTGGTAGAAAATTCCATGGAAATAAAGACCTATGACTGTACATGATGCAGCATTTCCTCTCCATGGAATTCCATGGAAATAAAGACCTATGACTGTACATGATGCAGCATTTCCTCTCTTGTCATCATTTTATTTCATATTCACTGTGGGTATCACATTCCTTCTCTCATTAGCCATGACTTGAAGCGTGAAAAGCTGCTCTCCAATAACCTCCATTTCTCTGTCCTCACTGGCCTTTTTAGCTTGAAGCTGTTTCTTTTCCCTCCTCCTGATCTCTTTCTCCCACAACCCCCTCCTATTTCTTTCTCAGATCATTTACTTCCGCTTTGTTCTTTGCAGATTAGGGTCGCAGACTGACGAAGCCCCTCCGCAGACTTTGGGAGTCTCTGGGCCTCACCGCCTGATTCGCAGAAATCTCTTTTGCACGTATTTGTGCCGCTTCTGCATTTACTCTCCACTTCAGAATCCGTGGCTGAAACATGTCTGACTCACATCCACCGCACTGTCCTAGAAGAGGAAACGAGAGTACAGTTCATGGAGCATTTAAAGAGAAGGTGGTCGACTCCAGTTATGTGAGGCTGACGTTTGAGGCCATCTTTGTTTTCCACTTTCTTGATGGATCGCTTCACCGTTGCTTCCTGGACTTACAGCAGACAATTCTGAACCTATTTTTTGCAGGGGATGGTTTGGTTTGGTTTGGTTTGGTTTGGTTTGGTTTGGTTTGGTTTGGTTTGGTTTGGTTTGGTTTGGTTGTCCAAATCCTGCTTTAGAATCAGTAAAAGCAATACAGTTTGATATCCATGACGTGCTGAGACACAGGATGTGAGAAGTGAAAATGTCTGTTTGCCTTGAAGCTTGTGTATTTATGTCTGTGTTTTTGTGTTAATTCTAAAAGAAAGACCAACTCAAACCACACATTGCCAGTCTTTAAAAATAACAAACCTTTTACAACAAACTTGTTATCCTGGCTGGGACTTCATTCAAGCAGTCTGAGGTACATGTGTGGATTTCACTGAGGACTTCCTCATATGGTCCAAAAACATTGATGTTGCTTGTCTTCTCTTCCCAAATAGTTTTCAAGTGTGAGTGTATACACACGTATGCTTCTGTTAAATAGACATGTGAAAGCGAGGCTGAAAAAGGAATGATGTAAAGATTGTGGTGGACAGCTGGTTAGGGTTGATTCAATGGTCTCACACAGCCAGACTGTCATTGTTTTTGTTGAGGCCAAATGCGGATATTCTACAAAAGTCCAGTTGTCAAAGTAAACCACAACCCGCTGATTGTAACTAGAAGAAAATGTCCACGGTCACTAGATTTACTTTCATAAGAGGAGCATTACAGAATTCGCTACAATGCTCAGTTAGATAACGCTATGGAAAGAGCGTTATCACATTGATGCAGATGAAAAACTATTTAAAATTGCTTTTGGTTTATTTGAAATGCAATGGAAACGGGGAGAAAAAATAGTGCAAAGTAGAAAAAAGAAAGGAAGAGAGGTGAGTTAAAAAGGAAAGAGAGAAACACAAAGTCTGCTTCTACACATGCAGAAGGACAGAGAGAGAAAAAATAACAGCACAGCCTTTGAGTTGAATTGGTACTATGTAAATAAACTAAACTGTAATGAGGCCTGCTTGGTGGTTGGTTACACTCCACTGTCCTACTGGTCACTGTGTTGCCCCGTGAAAGACTGATGAACTGTCCCACATATACAAGAACGCACTGCTGGAGGTAGCACTCCTCCCCCATTGACCCTGCAGGAATACAAAGTGAATGGCTGAATGACACAAAGCTGAACAGAAATTTGCAGAAGAAGAAAGTATGAAAGATGTTGGTACTGTCATAATACCCCAAACGTAGCAGGAGGAATAGGATTGTCTTTGCAATTTCTTCAGTGTAGAGTTTTTTGTTTAAGTGTGTCTGCTATTGATTTGATTTTCCTTGGTTTTTACGCTGCAAAATTTTATTTTAACAAGGAAAAGTGAAAGAACAAGTACGACTTGTTCTTTCTCTTTCACTGACAGTTTATCAGCGCTGATTTTCTTAATTTTGGGAGATCGGATCTCGGCTGATACTTTAAGATCTTGTCTACCTCAGCAAATATCTAAATATCAAACACTGTCTCTGCTGTGGGAGGTTTGACTGACAGACCAGCCCACCAGGTCATGTCTGCATATATTCTGTTAACAATCCACTGTCGCCAACTCATCAACTTTCTTTGTTATATTTATATTTCTGACAAAACAAATTAGGATCAGCCAAAATGGGAATCAGAAGGTAAGTTGTTTTAAAAATCGATAATCGACCAGTAAAATGTATTTGGTAAGTTTAATTGTTGCATATAAAACAATTTTTTTAATGAAATTTAGCTTGAATTTTGTAAATACACATTTATGTTTACAATCATTTCATAGTTGCTTGGAAATACTTAAACTGATGCCAGCTCCTTAAAGCGGTGGGACTGCTACTAAACCCAGGATGACCCAGAGTAGATCATTAATAAATTAAAACCATCATTTGAAAATTAGAAAGAGGCCACCACAGTACTTATGATGTGTTAATGTATTCCACATAAAGGTCATCTGTCTTCCAGGAGACATTCCTTAGTCACAGAAAACTTCTTTTTTTCACTCCGAGAATCATATTTCACTCTGATTCAATTTTTCCATCATTAGTGGAGTAATGTGCTAAAACCAGAGACAAATCAGACCAAAGGCCTGTTTGTTCCAGGCTCTTTGGTGGGTAATTCTCTCATCTTACGTCCCAATAATACTAATTCCCAGATTTTTTTGAAGTGTTGCTTTGACGGGCATCCCCAGCCACCGACCTCAAGGCGGCGAATGGCCTTTTTATTACTGCCGTTATTCATCACCTCTCATCTCCTCCATCCCCCCATGCTTCATTTTCATCACTCTGCTCTCTTACTGTCTTTGCCGTCTCTCTTCCCTGGTGTCACTGTCCCTTTCCTTTCTTGTCATCCTGATCTCATTTGCCCTCTTCCTCTGACTCTTTTTCTCTGCTCTGATCTGAGTAACCCCCTGGGACCCTCGCAGCTCCTCTTGTCACCGTATCAGCTCTGTCTTTAATCGCACTCTCTGTTCCTTCTTCTTCGCAGGCCCGTTCACCTATGGATCAGGGAGCCCCCCACCCAGGAATTACATGGACAAATCGACCCTGCTGAGAACCGTCTATCGACCCTGATGCCGACGCGCCGCTTCCAGCTGTAGAGCAAGAAGGCAAAAGAGGGAGGGAGACCGAGGGGGCCAACGGGGAAAGGTCAAAGACTACAGGGCTGCAGCAGAAGCTGAGGTTGAGGAACAAGGGCTTTGGGAGGGAAGGTCAAGGGTCGGCGGATCAAAGATGATGACTTCACATGGAAAGCTGAGGAGGGAGAAGGGGAGCCTGGCGGAGTATGAGTCGCAAATGAAAGGTAAGTGTCTGCGTACATGCGCCTTCCCCCGTGCGTGAGTGCATTAAAGACGCAGTGATGCGTGATTGTATGCATCCATGTAGATCCTTGTATGCAGGAGAGTTAGCGCTCCTGCAAACAAATGCATCTTCTATCTATCCAACATAAATAGCACTTTATGAAGCTGACATGTCACAAAAAGTGAAAGGGGCAGTATTATGTATTTTCCAGGAACAAAGTGGCATTTTATGACACAATCAAATAACTATGTTAACTGCTATTTTAACCCTTTAACAACATTTTTACCAGAATTTCACTGAGAAGAAGCTCCTATAATAAGCTCAGCAGATGTTGCATTACCGCCAGGTATTTGCTAATTGCTGCTAGCTAGTCTGAAGGAGCAATGGGTACGAGGGGGTTAGGAGGGGAGGGCTGCTCTGTGAGGCAGAAACTCAGAAGCTTTGTCTCCCTGGAGGAGCTGTGCCTTGAAGGTGGGGCTAGGTCCTCCCAGGCAGTTTGCTGAGCTGGATGGTTGCCATGGTAGATTAAACAATTGCTCAAACATGCATGAAAGAATCAAGACAACACTCCAGGTGTGTTTTTGATGAAGAAATAAAACATAGATTTTGCATAATACTGCCCCTTTAAAACAACTTTTGTCTGGTAATTTTGCAACTTTATTCTGTGTTAAAAAGCTTGTCCTGGCGATATGAGGCAAATGCATGACAACAGCTTGTTTATGTTTGCTACAGTCTGGAATGTGCGTGTTGCAGTCGGCTGCCTCTCTGTACTATACTACAACGGGGGTATTTATAACTAGTAATAGCAACGTTGTCTCCTCACATCGAGTCAGCCTGGAGCAGTGTATTCAGCGCAAGAGGAGGAGGGGCAATAAATGAGTAGGAGAGGAGGATTAGGGGGTGAAAAGAGAAAAAGTAGAAAGCAGGGAGGGAGAAACAGAATGTTTGTCGTAGTCATTTTATATTAAAGCGTAGTGGATCTGCTGTATTTGCTTACAAACTTGTACACATATAATGTCATGTATGCTGGATTACTGCAGGCGATGATCTATAAATTGCAAATTAGACTGAAACACACCTCTCAGAGACAGCATCTTATTCAGGATTTTTACACAAAGAAGAGTCTTTCATTGTTCAGGAATAAGACAGTGCTAACAGTGCCTTGGGGGTGTATGTGATTCAATGGGGGGCACTGCAAGCTAAAAGGTCAGTTATGCTAACCATGAAGCACTAATCACAAAACGTTAGTTCTGCTAATGCTAAGGCACAACATAAACACTGTGTTTAGTGGAAGCTAATGCTAAAGTGCTCTTCAATTCAAATTATATCTGCCCTTCAAAGACACTGGAAGTGTGTCCAAAACTATGGCAGACCAACACAAAGTAACAAGGTAATTTGGAACTCTAATACTGCACAAAACATTTAAACAGTGCTGTTAGCATCATGGTGTTGGGATGTTATTCTTTAACAGGGACTTTGAAGCTGTTCAGAACTAAATACAGGATTTCCTGCAGGCTTCACAAAGTCTTCTGTGGTTGAATAGCTGCTAACTCAATCACATCATGGCAGATTTTAAACAGAGGATAGCTATGTTTTAGATGTCTTAAAAACTGGTAGAACTTTGTGTTCAGTTTTCAGTGTCATCGGGCAATATCCTCATAACTTTCTGTTAAATTTTCCTACAAAAGCAACATACAGACGCTTGTCAAGCACAGTTCTTTGATTGAGGAATTCATATAAAATGCTAAATCTGCTCTTTTTTCATGAAGTTGTTGGCAGTGGAACTCTGTTTACTGCACTACATATTAAGGTTTTGAACAAAATCATAAGGCTATTGTAGTTTCACTCAGCTTTGCTTCTAAGGAAGCAGAATGTTCTCACGCCATTTGGAATACTGCCCAGCAACATAATCCTCTGTTTTTAACAGTCTTTTAGTGTTTTCCTCTTGACATTTACTTCTTTTTAGTCCAGTTCTTGCACATGATCTTGTGATAGATCTCCTCAGGATGTGCAAATCTATGAAGACTTAACTTGTGGCAGACAGAGAAGCATGGGAAGGGTTTTAAAAATAATCAACTGTAGCAGACTGTTTCTGAGAAGTAAAAATAATTAAAAGTTGAGCAAAGGCCTGACTTGAAACTTGAGAGATGCATTTTTCATAGATACAAATAAAGAAATGGGAACTTGTACTATTCAGCTGTGTAAGGGTCAACTTTAAAATAGATACTTCACTAAATGCTTCACTGGCATGATTTTTAATTACTTGTTACATGGACAAGCTTATTCACATGTGATTTAATGTAATCTCTTAGTTAATTGCAAAATTGTGTTTTTCCAACATTAGCAGAATAAAGATTTGAACATATATGTAATTGGAAAGCAGCTGGTATGTATCTTTTATTAGTAAAGAATGTATATTAAAATCTAACACACTGTAAATAAGCATATTTATAACTAGTATGCGCTAGTGTTAGCTGTTTATATTTTTAGTTTAATGGAAAGATTAATGACACCTCTTGTTTCAAAAAACAACCTATCTCTGTTCACTGTTTTCACATGTCAGCATGCTTCCAGGGTCATTAATATGTATTTATTCTGTCTTTCTCTCTGTCTCTCTGACTTACCAGACTTGCGGGCCCAGCTGACAGACCAGATAAAGATTTTAGACTCCCAGGTGGAGGTGAAGCAGCAACAGCTCTCAGACCTGTCTGAGTTTCTCCGGCGCCGAGGTGACATCGAGACCGAATATGCAAGAGCCCTCGACAAACTAACCGAGAGGTTCACTCACAAGACTAAAAAGTAAGGGATGAGGTTGCCTTTCTGGTCTCTGAAGAACAACCTATCGCGCCTGTTTCGTGTTGTCAAACAGGCATCCATTTAAAGGACGGGGCAGTGATCATGTTATTGTCCATCCATCCGCAGGAAGGAGCAGTGGGGTCAGTCTGTGTGTCAGGTCTGGTCCGTTCTGCTGACTCAGACCCGTCTGGAGAGCCGGGAACACGCGGCGCTGGGGGACACCTGCTTCAACACGCTCACATTGAGCCTGACACACAGTGCCGAGGACGCACACCGCCTGCACAAAAAGGTGGAAGCAACGTCCGCCATCGCATACGCAACTTTACGGAACAGCAGAGCTCCAAGAGCTTCTTCGTCAACCTTTGTTCATTTGCTCCAGTAGTGGGATCAGCAGCCTCATTCGTTTATAAAGTGCACAGAACGCTGTTTGAAATTACTGCTTGCCAATGACGTTCTCTGAAGCTTTTTTGCACTTTGAAATTTGAGCTGAATCTTAAAAGGGTTTCAAGAATTGTTTTAGAGCTTTGTTATTTTGGACCTACCCCAATCAGAAGCCTTACAGCTTCTAAACTCTGAGACGTTATTGCAACTGATCAAAAAAAAAAATGGTGCACAACCTTAAAAACAACAATACAATACTGACTCCTTTTAGAAAGATCACACAATACCTCAATTATTTTTCTCAAAAGAAACATACTTCTTTGAAAATGTATTTTTTACTTTTCATTATTTAAAAAAACATCAAACTCAGCCAAACCCAAGTAAGGTAAAAGAAAATACCTTAAAGCAATTGGATATCTTTGCAAAACAATAACTATCACCTTTTCCTTCCATAAGTCGGTCTTTATTCAGTCATATTACTAAATATGAATGAAATTCTTTTGTATGCAAGACTTCAAAGTTCTAAAATTTAAATGAATTTATTTTGAGTTACAGAAAATCTGATTATCACTATTAATTAGGTTAAAATTAAAATTATGACTTTATTTCATGACTATGCTCTGAGGTTGAAAATAAACAATTTTAGGCACATTAAGACCAAAATTAAACATTTGTTCTTTCTGTCTGGCATTAAATCAGAGTAAACCTATTTATATCAATGAGGATTATCAAAATTAATTTGTTTGGAAAACTGCAGAATAATGAGCAAGCTAACTTTCATCAAACAGAATTTACATAGATTTTCTTAGAAATCAGTCTCATGTGTTTCCTACTTTTCCCAACATGTCACAAATGCCATTAGATCCAAAGCACTTCAATTGGAGTTTCATCAGAACAGAGGACAGATCTCCTAGTAGAATATCATTAACATTAACCTGTTTTGGTTTTTTTTAGTTTTCTTTAGTTTTGGCTTCTTCTTCTCTGGGTAGTCTTTCAGCCTGTGTCGTTTGTTAATGTAGCTGGCTAAGGCTAGTTGTGATCCAGGTTTTGAAATTTCTCTTTGGTAAAGTTGGCTCAGAACATATGTTCTTATCTGGAGCTACGTCTAGCTGTTAACCTACAGAAAGGTGTTTTTCTATCTTTATAGAACAGCAAAGTGTTAGATTAAATAGTTTTTAATCATCTAGTGTGTCAGTTCTGAGCTCTACTCTGGTGATGTGATTTGGCTTAGAAGGAGATCGGAGCCTCAGACATAGCTGAGGTAACCAACTGGGCTTCTCCTTATCTATTCTTACTTTGTAAATGTCATGTACTCTCACGGACAATGTGGAGTCCGTGAGACTCCACATTGTCTATACAATGTGGACAGTTGTACAGACAATTGTTTGTTGTCTTTCTGGTGTGAAAGTGCCTTTAGATTACATCCATAATTTGAGGTTATGACTGAAGATAAACTGCAAACCAAATGTAGCAAGAATATGTTTTTAAGTGTTTTGTTTTTTGTTAATTACTACATACAGTATATTTTATGTTTGTGAGAAACAGAAACTGCATTTCTATATCATATCATTTGACCTGGACTTCTGCTTTCAACTTTGACTTGATGAGTAATTAAAGACACAGTTTTAGTTTTTAAATCCTGCATTCAGTTCTACAGAGGACATAAATATACTGCTGTCCTCTGGAGCATAAGTCATTGTATTATTTATGAGAAAATGTCCCAGCCAAAAGTAGAAATGGGCAAGAGGAATATGCTGGGATAAATATGTAGCTTTCCCTTTTCTCCGCAGAAGAAACCAAGTTGTTTCTTTGGCAATGAAATTGTCCCTTTAATATTCAAGTAAACCAAATCACAATATGTGCCCAATATCAGTTCAACTGAGCGATCTTAAATGTTGCCGATGCTAAGAAACTCATTTAAACATGCACATTTTCTATTTCTGCTTCCACTTTGCCAATGTCTAGCAGCTGCGGTAACAAATATTTCTTAAATTATTATCTGCCATATAATGTGTAGAAAAAAACACTCACGGATTCAGACACCATTCATCTGTTAGGATAGGAGCTACTTGCTGCATTAGTTTTGTAAAGACTTTGCTACTCTCCTACTGAACATTAATACCACTTGACTCATTGTTATAGGAACTTATCATGGTGCCTAATAGTATCAGTTGCTATCGCAGCACCTCAGCAAGAGTAAATAAAGCACAAACTGCTCCCTTACTGTAGCCGCTAGCAGTGCTCTGGTGCTAATACTAGCTTACGTTCACAATGGGAAATTTAGCTCCTGCTGAGGTATTTTAATTTCTGTCTTTTTCAGTAACTGTTTCTCTGTACATTTTTACAAGCGTTTCCTGTTCAGGAAATACTATTGTTGTCTTTAATTACAGTATAGCTGTAAAGGATTTGTTGAGGTAAATTGCTGCATCAGACACAAGTTATAACTTTCAATTGTTATCCATATTTTAGGTTAATACAATATTTTTTTCACTTATACTGTCAGTTGCAACTTCTGTTTTGTTTCATTAGCTTCATTAGCTGCAGCAGAAAACAGATGTGAAATCTTATTTTAGTTTTAGTTTAAACAAGTCAAAACTTTGGGATAACTAAAAAAAACACCAGTCACTGTCTTAGTTAACTGACCAAAGGGTGTTGAAAAAATTATTTTGAAGTATGGATATGTAACCCACAGTGTCACACTGAGTATCAGGCACCACTTATAACCAGAATAAATACTAAGAATATAACACTTACTGTAAATCTATCAAAACATTTTAGAAAATCGTCAGCAATGCATTGATAAAATGACAAAGACCACAAAAATAAAAACCTAGTTGGGCCACTAAAAATATGTTTTAATATTTACACATACACTTTTCACATTTTCCGTTAACATTTTCCGTTAACAATCTCCACTTGTGCACGTCGCAGAGCAAAGAGGTGGGAATCCAGATGCAGGACGAGCTGCTAAAGGTCACCACCGAACTGCAGACGGTACGTAACACCAGTTATTAGATGGCGTGTGCAGACCCAGTTCAAAGTCTGCCACATTAAAAGGACACTTTTGATTTTGCTCACAACACGTTCTGTTGTTCTGCATATCAAGGCTCTAAAGACCTACAACCAGTACCACACAGACTGCCTGACAGCTGAGGGAAAACTGAAGGAAGCCGAGCGTCTGGAAGAAAGGCACACTGGGAAGTCGGCCGAGCTCGGCCCTGGCCAACTGGCAGGGCAGAGGCGGAGCTCCGTCAAGAAGATGGAACGGTTGATGGAGAAGGTGAATGTGAACGTCTGTTGAAACAGAAACAGTGAACAAAACCACAGGAAGTCTTGAAGTGAGGTTACTGCAGCGGAAACCACTTCCTTTTCCTCTTTAAGCTAAATGAGTTCAGGTGTTTTCAACATCTGCAAATGGAAATTTCTGCTGTGTTTTAAAAGTTGTGTTTTTTTAAAAATGTGATTTTTCATGTATGAACAGAGACATGGAAAAATGCAGGAGACCCAGCTGAAGTGTACAAAGGCACGAAATGACTACCTGCTGAATCTAGCTGCAGCTAATGCAGCCATGAACAAATACTACCTGCAGGATGTCAGCACTCTCATTGACGTAAGGAACATTTCTGGGGATTTTGAAAACTACTCAGAAGTTTGTTTGCTTTTAAGTGCAGTTATGCTGCTGTTATGATGAAGGGTTACGTTTGTGGTTAGTTTTGTAAATAATAAGCTCTATCAATTTATTTTTTCTTTGGGTAGTTAGAATATACTGAAGTTAGTTTGGAGCCAAAATGTGTTATTACTTTTTACATTTGGAATTGTTAAGATGGCATTAGTAACTTTTATACGCTTTCATTAATTTAAGAGATTAAAGGATGTGGAGATGTCTTTTGTTTGCCAAATGTCCGGTGTGAACACTTTTTGAACATGTAGGGTCAGATTAAGTTAGCTTTCGTTTCCATCTAAGTTGCACAACCTTTTTAGTTATTCATTGTTTGAAATAAATTACATATAATCATCAAATTATCAAGTCAGAAGTTCATCCAAAAAAACAAATATCCATTACAATCCATTTTTTTGTCACCCAAAAAGAAAAAAAACTTTCACTACCCACGGCCATATCTGGAATAGTTTTTGGATCTTAAAAAGCAGTAACAGTTAGTACATAGCAAAGATTTCTCAAAAACCTTCCACAAGACCCACATAATTTTCTCTTTGCTTGTTTCTCCTGGCAGTGCTGTGACCTTGGTTTCCATCTGTCCGTGGAGAGAGTGATAAAGTGCTACCTGGCCAGCAGGTGGCGCATTCAGAAGACGGAGGAGACCGGGCTGAAGCAGCTGGAAACTGCTGTGACATCCCTGGACCAGAGTGGAGACAGGGATGCGTTGCTACAGCAACATGATGCCGCCTTCTGCCTTCCGTTCAGATTCAACTATCACCCACACGAGGGTGACCAGGTACTGTGACTCTTTGTTGCAATGGTGTCCAGTGCCAGGATGAAACATCCTGGATGTCCAACATGAGCTAAAAGTATTTCAACCCACTTGAGGGTTTTCACTTTTAGTTGCGTTTGAGCCACAAGGTTCGGTGTAGAAGCATAATTGTGAAATGGAAGTAAAAACGATGAGTTTCAACATCTTACAGATGAAAATCTTAAGAGTGTGGTGTGCTTTTGAATTCAACTGACGCAAACTTTTGAAGAAGTCTTTTATGGGTGTGTCTCTAGAACTTTACACATCGTCAGACTGCAGATTTTGCTGATTTTGCTGATTTCTTTCCAACATAGCTCCAGTTGTGATAGAGAATGCCTACAAATATCAACTTTCAAGTCTAATTCACAATTAGATTTAGGTCTGGAATTTGACTGGACCCTTTGAATACATGACAATCCTGTGATCTAAACTAGGGTGTCCAAACCTTTATCATGTAGGCCAAAATCATTAGCTCGAAAGTACTTGCAGATCTAAAAACATTTTTTTAAAAACTAAAATCTCAAATGGGATTTCTTTATTCTTTACAGCTACTCAACAATAAATTAAACAAACTATTCAGGAGGGGGTCAATGAATACAAATGCACAACATAGTTTTCTGTTTTGTGCTTCATAGTAATGTGATATGTTAATTTTATTACATGAAGTAATTTAGAAATATATGGAAGTCTGTGGAGATGCTCCACAGGACCATTGTCCTACAGTCCTAAATGTTAAACTGTCCTCAGAGCTATTGGCATATTTTTGTGTGCTAAAGTTGTTTTTTCCTGTTTTGCCCTGTAAACTCAGCGCCTCTCGCCCAATGATGGCTGGAAATGGATCTAAAGGATCCCTCTAACCAAACCAAACCAAACAAACCATATTTTTTGGGTCACATTATTTTTTTGTAACTCTTTAGGTGTGTGAAGTGAGTGCGGAGAGCCAGGTGAGGTATGAGCTCGAAACCAGGTTCCAGCAGCTTCAGTCTCGACTCGCCGCCGTCACCTTGGAAACAGAGGAGGTCAGTTAATACTGTGTTTTTTACATTATGAACAGCATCACTGGGGGCAATTTGTGTTTTTTGATCAAGAATTGCTTGATGGAAACACGCAAAGCACAAATCAATCACTCCTTCCGTCTTTTTAGATCAGTAAAACACTTAAAGCCACGCTTGCTGCCCTACTGGACTCCATGTGTGACAGCGAGTGCAACCCCTCCCCCGACGTGTCCGCCAGCCTATCACACGAGCCGCCTGGAGGAATCACAACCATGGTGAAACTCTCCCTCGCCAAGCGTCGGGCCAATCAGCAGGAGACAGAAACTTACTACTTAACAGTGAGTTGGACACATTTCACTATATAAAGAATATTGAACTATTTTCCCAATGAGAAACCCCTTTTTTGAGTGATCTAGTTGTTGATATCTCTCTTTTTTATCATTCATTTAGAAAGTAAAAGAATTCCTCAACAGCAGCTCTCTGGCCTCCAAACTTCAAGCCAAACATGATCTTCTACAAGATGCCATACAGAAAGGTGCTCTTCATATATTTGTGCAGCGAATTAGAAGCAGCTTAAACTCAACATTACTAATAATCAGCGTGGAGAATTGTGCAAAAGCATTACCAAGAATCTGTCTGCTTTCATGAGGCCCTTCAGGCTAACAGAGCATGACGGGCAGAAATGATGAAATAGCCGAACACTAATGGTTTTTACACAGTTCTGTGGAAAATTTATGTGAAACAAAAGATCATGACTAATATTTCCTCTCATGGTGTTTCATCCGGTTTTAAAGTTATTTTTACTGTGCCAGTACATGACTAAGCTGCACTCTCTCTTGGAAACGGCTTGATTTTAATGAAAATTTAAGTCCACCACTGCTTATTGAATTATTATTTGTAATGCATATATATTACAAATAATAATTGAATAAGCAGAATATTTTATTCTTATTTTTTTCATTTTAGATCTTAGTCAAATTCCGACATTTTCCGTAAAATTTGACCATTATAGTTATTTTACAAAGAGGAGGGCATAAATGATGTTTCTATTTCTACAAATAGGAACATTTCAGCTGTAATTGCATCAAATAGTGATTCAATAAAGCATTGATTTGTTGAATCACTGGACACACGTTTGGTTTTATTTCTAAATATTTATTTCTAGAAATTAAATCATATGTAATGTTCCTTCCACTTTATTCTTGCTTCTCTCCCATATTTTACCTTTTTCCATAAAATTTCACTCAAATTATTGAACTTTGTGGTAATTAATGTGACAAAGTGTAAAAAATGTACATTGAGAGTGAGATTGTAATTGCTTAGGCACTTTACTAGCATTACTAGTTAGTCTCCCCGTTTCACACTTCTTCTGTGTCTTCCTTCCAGCGGAAGCCGTGGACAGTGACCCCTCCAGGTAAATGGGCTCCATGCGTATGTTAAAAAAAACGTGTGCCTGAGAGACGACAGCTGAGAAGTCGAGGGGAGAGGCAGAGGAAAGACATGGAGCAAATTTTTAAAAATTGATCATCGTAACGATAAAAAACAAACAAACATGACTTTACAATGCATAAGTATTTATTTACTCTCAGTTTCTTCATTATATTTTACTTCCAATCATTCTAATTGTTGGAAGGACTTTCAGAAACACTGGGAAAACTGTGGATACATGCCACTTTACTAAAAAATTTCAAGAAAGTTAATTGGAAGGATGAAGTACATAAATTAGTGGTGTTTTAAAAACGTTTGCACAGATCTGTTAGACATCATTATGTCTTGATTACCAGCATTTCATTTGTTATATTTCCCAGAATGCAATGTACTACTCGGTCAGTCCGGGTTCGGAAGTCCAGGCCAGTTTCCCAATTCTGCCACACACTCTTCACCACAGACATACTCTCCTACATAAAGGTAACGCACTCCGACGGCGCGCACACATGCTTTACTGCCCCCTTTTATTTCAGTTTGCTGCACTGCTGTTCAGCCTTCAAAAATAAAATCACAGAGAAAATCCCAGTGCTGAAGAACTGAAGGTGGACATGCGCTCTGCCGTCATGTGTGCCGTCATGCTTACAGCTTATTGCTGCCTTTCTCTCCTTTCAATCCAAACTCCTCTTATCTTCCCCTACCAAACCCCCCGCCACCCTTTTGCTTATGAAAAGGATATGAAACGCTGCCCTCTTTGCTTCCTCCTCTCGACTACTCTATCAAGTGTGTGTGTGTGTGTGTGTGTGTGTGTGTGTGTGTGTGTGTGTGTGTGTGTGTGTGTGTGTGTGTGTGTGTGTGTGCGTGTGTGTGTGTGTGTGTGTGTGCGTGTGTATGTGTGTGCCTCTTCCCACTGCCTTTAAATCTTTGCTTTCCATATTCTCGTTTCCTCTCTCTTTCTCTCTCTCTCTTCTAATCTGTGCTTTTTTCCTGTGTCCCTGCTTTGCTGTTGGCATGGTGCAGAAGAAGAAGGAGAATGTCTCGTACCCAGGTACACATCCACAGCCATGTCTGGCGTGTCGCTTCTGTCGGCCGTTTTTGGAGTTCAAATCCTACGGGGAAAGTTTTAAGCCAAAATCAACGGTGGTATAGCAAGGCACAGAAAATGTCTCCTTCAAGAACTCCTTATGACTAGAAAGATTTGAACTGTGACTGAATATTAGAGCTAAGAGATTGTCTTTTAGAGAAGAATAAATACATCATATTATGACATTAAGTCATAATATTAGTAGGATAAAGGGATATTATTACCAGAAGAAAGACGTAAAATTAGTTGAGTGTTGCTTTGATTCTTCTCTGCATATTTGGGAAATGCTTTCATCTCCATGGCAACCATTCAACTGTCCAAAGTTGAATGGTTGACGCGCTAAGACGCGCTACGTCCAGCGCGTCTTGGACCTAGCGCTGCCTTCAAGACGCAGCTCCTCCTCTGAGCTGCAGTTCACATGCTAAGGAGCTTCAGCCTCACAGACTCCCCCACTCAGCTCCTTCAGACTAGCCAGCCGCAATTAGTACCTGCTGGAACTACGCATCAGCTGAGCTCATTATACAACCTACTTCTCAATGGAGCACTGGTAAAAATGTTAATGGAGGAAAAATACTTTTAGATAATAGATGCATTATATCACTCTTCTGCTTCAACTTCCTTTTGCTTCATTTTTGCTACACATTTTAACATTTCCTTCTCCTCTATATTTCACTGTATCTTCACTCTCCATCTGCATGCCTATCTTTCCTCTCCAGAGCTCTGGGCAGCAGATTCCTGTGGTGGTTGAGAGCTGCATTCGTTTCATAAACCTCCATGGTGAGTCAGTTTTTCTGCTACA
The DNA here is from genome assembly GCA_903067075.1 of Micropoecilia bifurca. Classification (NCBI taxonomy): domain Eukaryota; kingdom Metazoa; phylum Chordata; class Actinopteri; order Cyprinodontiformes; family Poeciliidae; genus Micropoecilia; species Micropoecilia bifurca. Next base: position 25,783 of record CAEGAF010060949.1, read on the forward strand.
GCAGACAGACAGAGAGAGAGAGCTTTGGATGATGGGGGTCATGAGTAGGTGTAACTTCTCTTAGCTTGGGTACATGTCTGTCCAGACCTTTAGCTTCAGTGAAGATAGACTTTAATGTCAGGGTGTGTGTTGCAGGCCTCCACCATGAAGGAATTTTCAGAGTCCCTGGTTCCCAGAGGGAAGTGAACCTCATCAGAGATGCATTTGAGAGAGGTAAGTGATCCAACCAGTCCACCGCAGGACAACAAAGAGACACACAGTAAACACTTATACCGAAGGGCAATTTAGAGATACCAGTTACCCTAATGGTCAGGCTTTTGGACCGTGGAAAGGAGTCAGGGAACCCTGAGAGAACCTACTGTACGTATGCACATGGAAACTCCATGCAGAAAGACCCCAGGCTGAGACATCTTCTTGCATTGACACAGAACTTTGCAAAATTATTTATACACATTGAACCTTTTCACTTTTTGTCAAACAGCAACCACAAACGGGTATTTTATCAAGATTTAGTGTTATAGACCAGACATAAAGAAGCACAAAATTGTGAACCTTTTGCATTCATTTAGCCAGAATTGTAGATTAAGGGAGCATTCACAGAAAGTTTGGTTCACCGGGAGAGGTGTGAATGTGTAATTGAATTGTGATGCAGACCAAAAAGCAAACTCTGGTCAGCGCAAAGACCTAGGTTTGGTTGGGGTTGAAGGGAATGCTGGTGAGGATCAAATGCTTATGAGGATGCAAGCGGACCAGAAAGCGCTCCAAAAGTAGGAAGTGAACTATAGTGCAGAGCATTCTGGGTAAATACAACCAAATTATATAGGTCTAGCCTAGCGCTAGCAGGAGAAATGGTTTGTGATCTTTTGCCAGAGAAAAGAGAAATCCTATAACCGCTACAATATGACGTCACTCCATTTTTGATTGTAAAGAAGGAAGTTGTGCGCAGTGTCTTTATTAGAGGTTTTTGTGTGGTTTACTACAGTGGCTTTTGGTGCAGCGCCACTACAGACGAAGAGGAGAACAAGTTTTTCAAAGAGTTTTGCTTGTTTGACACAATGCAGTGTGAAAGTGAACCACACCAGCTGAAAATGTAACAAATGTTTCAACTTTGGTCCCCAAACAAACCAAGTCCAGAGGACTGTCAAGTGTGAAAACTCTCTTAGACTGACTTCTTTGCTTAATAACTCAAGCCCACTTGAGAATGTCTTTGAAAAGCAGTCTTTTCTAACACATGAATCTACCTTTACCTAAACTGCCACATTGTAGCTTTGGCTCTGTGTTTAGTGTTATTGCCTTTCAAATGTCATCATGTATTCTTATTGTTCCACAATTATGATCTACTTTGCAAAAAATTCCAAATGAAAAATTTTAATTTATTGTTGCAGCTTGACAAAATGTGGCATAAGGGCTATAAATTTACCAGCACCATATATTATTTTTAAACCTAGTCCAAACATTGCTGGATATCTGGGAAAAAGAATACATTTTTATGTGGGTTGGTCTTTCACCAACATGGAAAGTCTGTTTAATATTGGTAAAAACATTTATTTATACAGAAATCCTCAGACTTGAGTTTAGATTTGAAAAAACTCCATATGTGTGTTGCTGTGTGTACATGAGAAAGAGATTTGGTCTCTCTCTGATTACAGTCTGTGACAAATAATACGCCAACATATCCGCATACTTGCTTTGACATGACTCCCAATTGACGTAGTCTTGTGTTTTATTAACTTTGTATTCTGATACAATATTTAAAAGTAGTTCAACCAATGCATCTGTCCACACAAATGAACCCCCATGACGTCAAGTCGTGGTTGTTTTGAAGCAATCTGATTGGCTGGCGTAGGTTTTAGCTTTGACCTACACTGCCTCCTATGGGTTTGGTATGTTTAAAGCAACACATAGTCATGTATTTGTGCTGGTTCATGTGGATGAAAACTTTTCTGAAACCGATCCCCCTGTCTACAATATTATTTTTTCAAACGATGTGGTGGACACATTCGATTTTATAAAGACCTGACTGCGTGTGTAACTTTCAAAGCCCATACATGTAGCCAGGCCTCGGTCACATCGTAGAAGTGAGTTGGTTTTTAGACTTTAGGCTTTGTTTAGGCTTTCATGTCATAAAGAGTGATCTTTTTATCCCCACGCACTTCTTCTAATTTCCTGCAGGAGAGGATCCTCTGTCAGACAGTGAGTGTGACCTGGACTCTGTGGCCGGCGTGCTGAAGCTGTACTTCAGGGGGCTTGAGCCTCCTCTGTTCCCCTACGACAGCTACTCTCCACTGCTGGAATGTGTCCGTAAGATGCCTCTATGTGACCTCAGTGTCTTTGTTTTGGTGGAACCTGTTTAAAACCATGCAACAGCTTGCATTCACAAATATCTGCTTTCAAAGCCCATACAGTCGTGATACAAAAACTTTGTTTTTGAGCTGAATATTACTTACATTTTTTTAAGTGACCATCTCATACAGTCATTAATTTAAGTCACATTTTCTGGGGTTTATGGCTCTCAGCAAAGCTGTAACATAGTAACACATAATCTTTTGTCAACATATTTCTCGTCTGATTCCTCCTCATGTTGCCTAGAAATCGAAGATGAGACTGAGAAAGCTGCCCAGATTAGAGCGATTTTTTCTACTTTCCCTCGGCCTCTCCTCATCGTGATGCGATACCTTTTCGCTTTCCTCAACCAGTAAGCTGAAACTGAGTGTTGGATGTTCTCCTCTTACTAATATCCACCGATGTTTTGAAACTACTGGTTTGGGTTTGTTTGTTCTTTTTTTTGGTCACAGTGTGTCTCAGTACAGTGACGAGAACATGATGCAGCCCTACAACTTGGCTGTTTGCTTCGGTCCGAGTCTGCTGAGGGGGATGGAATCTGACGATGCCGTTGCTAGGCAACCACAGGTCAATGATCTTGTTAAAACCATGATCCTTCAGCATGACAGCATCTTCCCTGGCCAATCGGAACTGCCAGGTCCGGTCTACGAGAAGCACATGACACTGGAGCAGGAGTACTGGTGAGTACTGAGTCGTCACTCTGCATTTGAAAACAGAAAAAAAATCCCCAACTTTTGTTTGATATTACAAGTCTATGTTTTACACATCATTACCTTCTTTAAAGGATGTGTCCAGCTTAGAATATTTCTCTCAAGTTTAATTAGTTCATATAGTGTGCTTTTAATTACTGTATAATTTATGTGTAGTGTAACATAATCCAGTTCAGGCTTCATTGATTTAAGTATTTTAGTATTGTATAGTATAGTACGTTGTAAACTCATTTAAAAAACTAACTCTTTAGTGTTATAGGGTAAATGAACTGACCACTGTAAAATTTGCGTATGCTTCCACAAACTGTTTTATAATGGCTACTCTCACACATTTTTTAATACTTTCACCAACAGAAAAGACTAAAAGTGGTCCATGTAATTAACTACCAGTGATTGGTATCTGCCTCCCCCGTTACAGTTTTGTTATTTTATTTTGAAGTTAGAGACACTGGGTAGAACAGTTCCAAATGTATACAGCAGCTTTCCTCTCTGTCCTTTTTCATAGTTCATTATCTTAAAACAAGATTCCACAGTGAAGCTAAAAGGCATATTGGTGGCGCTCACATGCAGTTCGCGGCCGAGTGTGAAGCGGCCGGGATGAGGCTCAGTGCCTCCAAATCCGAGGCCATGGTCTTGAGCCGGAAAA
>CAEGAF010060965.1:0-14312 GCA_903067075.1 Micropoecilia bifurca
GGTACATTAGTATTTTACAAACTATTCATGAGAAAGGAATTTCTGTTTCTTAAAAATAGTAATTGGCTGCAATTTCATAAATCGTTGATGCTACCACTGCTTGAAAAATACTTAGCAGGGTGTATTTACTCGCAAATATTAATCCATCCACACACGTACCCCACCAACTCTTAGAATTAGCAGAAGTTTCGCTTTCCGGTGATTTCTCAGCAAAAGATTTAGGCTGCTTATATTCATGTGCCAAAGTTTGAGCTGAAGTCGTATTTCTAGTAGAAGTCTTTACATGCCTACGTTTGCTTTTTAAAGTTTGTGTTTTAGATGGAGTCTGAAGCCACATTCAGAGATATTTATATTGTATTCTTATTATATGAAGGTACATTAGTATTTTACAAACTATTCATGAGAAAGGAATTTCTGTTTCTTAAAAATAGTAATTGGCTGCAATTTCATAAATCGTTGATGCTACCACTGCTTGAAAAATACTTAGCAGGGTGTATTTACTCGCAAATATTAATCCATCCACACACGTACCCCACCAACTCTTAGAATTAGCAGAAGTTTCGCTTTCCGGTGATTTCTCAGCAAAAGATTTAGGCTGCTTATATTCATGTGCCAAAGTTTGAGCTGAAGTCGTATTTCTAGTAGAAGTCTTTACATGCCTACGTTTGCTTTTTAAAGTTTGCGTTTTAGATGGAGTCTGAAGATGCTTTAGTTTATAAGTCACACGTTCAGTTTGAGTCGATTTTTCCATTGATTCCGAAATGAAATGCTCAGTCTGTGTAGATTTGTCAGCAAAAAAGGTTTGGCTGCATAAACCCAATGCTCAAATTTTCCGTTTAAGTTGATTTTTCAGCTGTAAAGATTTTAGGTTGCTGTTGGGCTTGATCTGCAAAGTTTAGTGTTATCAGCAGGTCTATATTTTCACCCACAGCAACAAATTTCTTTTTTTTTCCAACTTTTTCCGGCGGTATTTGTTCTTGTTTTGTCTCCATCTGTATTTTCAATTCCCCATTGGCATCTCTGACTGTCAATTCACACATTTCTCCTATTACATGATATTTTTGTTTTATTTGAGCAGTAAGTTTTCTTTTTTCCTCCTCCAAGTGCAAAATCTTTTTCTCAGAACTCTTGTGCGTTTCTTAAAATCGTACATTCATCTATCAATGCTGCTGTCTTCGACTTCAGCCTAGTGACTTTGGCTTTAAGTACACAATTTTCTTCTGTCAGAGAGGATTGAATCTTTCTTCGGATTCCAAAATATTGTTCAGTGTTAGTATTGACGTTTTGTGTTTCCATTTAGCATTTTCATCTGTAAGCTGTTCTATTTCACTCTGGTATCCTTTTTCTCTGTCTTCTGCCTCAGGTTCCAGATTATACAAAGCTCCTCTCAGCTTTTCCATCTCCTATTCATATTTTATTCCAACTGTTTCAGTGGTTTGACAGTTAATCAAATATTAACACCATTTTATGTTGAATCATAAACATTACGCTGGATAAATACAATACTCTCGTCAAAACACTCATTGTTCCCTCATCAACCAAGCGCTAATTAATTGTTTAGACCTTAGTTGGCCTTTAGTTGGCCTTTTCCTTAGTTATCGCCCTTTAACTACGCTCTCTTACTCTCTGCGCTATGTCCAAAACAGTTATCAGTTATTGTCAAAAGTTTGTGTAGATCACTTAGCAACCTTGTCCCTTTAAGAACCCTTTCAAATAAAAATATCGGTCAAAAGGTAAACAACTTTGGTTGAATGAGAAAACAACATAAAAAAAATATCTCTCTAGGTCTCACTGAACGTTGAAGTTCCCCAGTACAATATGGGCGTTTCCAAGGACTCCTAAGCGATTGGGTAATCTGAACTACTGTTTGCAAACAGCAAGCTTTCTTCGAATTCCACAATATTCAGTGTTGGTATTAATGCTTCTGGGAGATGGTTCCTCGACGTTGAGAACGGCGGCAGCAGGGATAGTTTTACATCCTCTCTGTTAAAACTATCCATTTTTCCTACAACATATTAAAAATGTGTCTTCATTTGTCCTGTCTTGGCAAATGAATCTGTCATGTTTGGGGTTTTGATGAGGTGAAGAAAGACGCAGACAGGCCAGGATGAAGTGAAGACGACGATTTAATGATGATAAACACAGGGACACAAGAAGCTGGCAGAACGGACAGGTAAGACATGACCAGGATCCGACAAGAGGCAAAGACAACAGCTGGGAATAAATACACTGGGTATTTAAAGAAACGAGGCACAGCTGGGAACAATCAAGAGGGATGACAGAGACTCATAAGGGAACAGGCTAATAAACACAGAAAAACTTTCTTTAATTCTAAAATTTTGAAACTGTCTCGGATGTTTTAATCGATGCATAACTGAACCTGTGTGCCTTAAACAAAATTTAAAATTCTCTGGGTGAAATTCCGAGGGTGGCGTTAAGTAATTTATTAAAACTAAACTTTCACAAAATCTGAGTTTCCTTCTAGTGTCGCCACAAATGGAAATGACCAACAACCAATCAGTCAGCAAGGTGTGTCGAGGTCTGTGCTGTGCCTTCTGTGATAGTGTTTCTGCTCAGAATGTGCTAAAAGGTACAGAGAAAAATAAAGTGTTCCAGCTTGTGAAATATATTGCTTCAAAGGGTGTCACTCCACATACCAATTCTTTGAGAGCTGAGATTCTGAGCTCAATATTCAGCCGTGTTTAGTTGAAGTCTGGCTTCATCATGTTGATGCACAGTGCCATGTGTCCACAGTTATTCAAAATATAATGACAGAAAATCCAAGTATTCACTTCACAAGACAGTGCTCCTCTCAGTATTGTAAACTCTACATTCCAAATAAAAGGAGTGTACCTTTCATTTCCAATGACTTGTCAGTCCTGTCATCTTCTGGCATAGCTCAGCTTCAGTCTGCTATTGAACAAGGGCTCCACCTTGCAGCATTTCCATGCCTAAGACCAATCCAAAGTCCTGATAGATGCCCAGCAGCATGTAAAACATGTCAGGAAAAATCCTCTGTATGGGGATTGTTTGTCACAGTCACAGAGTGCGAGAACTTCTCTGGATTGACACAGAACTTGGACAATTCTGGGCCACAACTGTGGAGCAAACTGTCACCACTTTGTTTAGTAATCTTTCATATTAAATAAATTAGCCATATATTGCTCTGAACACAATAACATGGCAGGGCGTTAAAGTTAGTTGATAAAGGTTTTTCAACATGGATAATACCAAAAATAACAGTTATTTTACCAGAAGGGCAACTTTCAGCGCTTGGTGACACAAAACAAAGGTTGAATATAGTGTTCTTTAAGCAAATTAATCTTTTATTGTAAAATGTTGTTGAATATTCTGTGCTATGAATTGTAAAGCCAGATAATCAAGATAAATAAGTCATTTGCAAACAATTGTGATGAGTTGGTTATAATGAAATAAGTGAAGCTTCTCTGATTTAAGGTTTATAATATTTTCAAAGCAAAACCAGCACACTTTACATCAAAGAGTTTACATTTAAATGTTTATCTTTACAGCCATAGCAAACCAGCACAAAAAGTCAGGTTGATTTACACCCATTTTGCCAGATTTGAAGGTGTGTGGGGGCAGGCGAGTTGACCTCTGATGACCTCTAGAAACTTTTCTTTTAATATCTTCAAAACCCAAAGCAGCCCAAACAAAAAATTTTGCTGTGCACAAATGATTGATGCCCATTTTGTCTGATTTGAAGAAGGTGGGGGGACTGGATGACCTTGGATGATCTCTAGAAACATTTCTTTATATCATTAAAATGTTAGCTGCACAAACCAGCACAAACATAGCACAAGCTCAGCAGCGGGGCGAGGTGCTACCTTGACGTGGCGAACGGAAGTAGCGAGGAGCATCTTTCCCCGCGGCCTCCATTCCACGCGTCGAGGAAGCGTCTCTCAATGCTGACTAGATTATACTGGATACATTCGCAAGGACAAATGAGAACAAATTTTTAATAAGTTGTTGGAAAAATGGATAGTTTTACAGAGAATGTAAAACTGCCCCCACGTCTCTCTCAACGGGGAGAGACGCAGCAGGGATAGTCTCCCCCCGCTACCTCCGTTAGGCATGTTGAGGTAGCGTCTCCCAGAAGCATCAATACTAGCACTAAATATTATGGAATCTGAAGAAAGAAGAAGGATCCAATCCTCCCTTACAGAAGAAATTCGTGTACTGAAAGCCAAAGTCACTAGGCTGAAGTTGATAAATGGATGTACGATTTCAAGAAATGCACAAGAGAGTTCTGAGAAAAAGATTTTGTACTTGGAGGAGGAAAAAAGAAACTGCTCAAATAAAACAAAAAGAGTACGTGATAGGTGAAATGTATGAATTGACAGAGTCAGAGATTCCAATAGGAAATTGAAAATACACATTGAGACAAAACAAGAGGAACAAATACTGCCGGAAAAAGTTGAAAATAGAGAAATTTGATGCTGTGGGTGAAAATATAAAGCTGCTAATAACACCAAACTTTGCAGTTGAAACCTAACAGCAACTTAAAATCTTTACAGCTGAAAAGTCAACTCAAACGGAAAATTTGAGCAGTGGTTGTAAGCAGCCAAACGTTTTTGCCAACAAATCTACACAGACTAAGCATTTCATTTCGGAATCAATGGAAAAAAATCGACTCGGACTGAACGTGCGACTTATAAACTAAAGCATCTTCAGACTCCATCTAAAACGCAAACTTTAAAAAGCAAACGCAGGCATGAAAAGATTTCTGCTAGAAATACGACTTCAGCTCAAACTTTGGCGCTTGAATATAAGCAGCCTAAATCTTTTGCTGAGAAATCACCGGAAATGGAAACGTCTGCTAATTCTAAGAGTTGGTGGGGTACGTGTGTGAATGGATTAATATTTGCAAGTAAATACACCCTGCTAAGTATTTTTCAAGCAGCGGTAGCAACAAAAATTTACAAAATTGCAGCCGATTACTATTTTTCAGAAACAAATTCCTTTCTCAGTGTCATGATGTGGTTTGTAGTTGAGGTGAAGTAGGACGCAGGCAGACCCAGGATGAAATGGTGAAAATGATGATTTAATGATAAACATATGGAAATGAACAAGGGAAGCACAGGGAAACAGAGTGGTAGCACGATGTAAGTTTGACAATACACGAGGTTCCGACACAGACAAAGACAACAGGTGGACTTAAATACACAGGGAGGGTAATCAAGAAACTAGACACAGCTGGGATCAATAAACAGGGAGGACAAGGACAGAGACTCACAGGGAACTAGGGCTAAACACAGAAAATCTCAAAATAACTACAGAAAAACACAGATCACAACACTCAGGAATAGTTTGTAAAAATACTAATGTACCCTCATATAATATGAATACAGTATAAGCATCTCTGAATGTGGCATGTCAGCAGTCTAGTGTGGAAGAAGTCGAAGCTGGTGTGTGAGATTGAAAGGTTTTAGTTAGAAGTAGTTGGACTCACCTCAACGCACTGCTCTGGCAGTTTATGGTTATTTAAAATGTTTATTAGGTTGCTCTGACAAAGAAAGCTTCAGCATTGCTATGACACAGCTGTTGAAAACAAATAAAAAAGACAAAGCCAAGGGGCTGGAGTAGGGCACAATTTGTCAAGTAAATTCAATTCGATTGTTTAATATAACCTCAATCATTTGTTAGTAACTTAACAGTCAATTTTTAAAAATCTATTTAGTTTTCAAAGAAAATATAGTTGACGATTTGACCCCCAAATTTTCCCGGGCTTAGTTCACTAGCAGGGTGCAGTATGCGCGCGCATCCTTAGCGGTCTGAAGTGACGTTCTCAAACACCAGCAGTAATGGCGGAGGAGCGCGAGCAGAGCCATTAATAAAGTGGGTATATTATGCTTTTTGGAAAATAACTTTTACAAAGTTATTAGGCGATAAATTAGTTGTGTAAACCTGTATTATGTGCTCGGTTTATTAACATATGGCTTAATTACAAAAGTGCTCGGAGGAGTTCGGACTTATCCGCCATCACTGCAGCTGCTGGCTCGTTAAGGCTCGTCAAGCCGAGAGAGAACGACCGTCTCCCGGCACATCGCTTTCAAACTCCCACTGGTTTTCGGCAACGAGTTAAAAGCAAAAACTATTAAGCCAGACAATATGTTAATGAATTATTTTTAATGATTCTTAATTTTATTATCACTATTAGCCTATTATTAATTACAAATAAAGTGATTTAAACTTGGCACTGAAAGTTATTCAGCACTAAGTTAGTGTTTAGGTTAAGTTTTACTAGTTATAAATTAAAGTATATGCATCATTTTATTTTATTGAGTGGTCTCAAAGAATTACCTAATTCTGTGAAGAAATCAGATATGTATTTCAATTACAATAGGTCTTTACAGTGCTCGGGGCTAATTGTACAACCTTGAATTCTACAAGAAGCAATAGTAGATATATGTCAATAATGGAAAAGAAACTAGATAAATCTTACATCATAGATAGTTCAGTACAATTATATTAAAACAATTATCAATATATTAAAATCTATACAAATAAATAAAAATAACTTAAAAAATAGGAATAGCTTTTGTAGTACCAGAATTCAGTATAAAAATTTGAAAACAAATTACAGATGGATTGTATCGGTGTACACAGAATCTTTTTGGGCAATATTAGCTTTACAATGGGTATAAGGCAATATACCATTTAAAACAATAATATGTTCATATTCAAGTTCTGCATTAAGTTTAAAATGTAATCATTCATATAGTAGGATGGACATTCTATTAGAAATATTTCATACATTATTCTGAATACAAAATATAGGTTCAATATTCATATTTGTGTGGGTTCCAGCTCATATTGGAGTAGATGGTGTTAAAATGATTCAGAAGAGGAATAATTAAAAAAACCTTTTCCGGATTCATTGAAGTCATCATTGTATCAGCTGAACCATAAAAACGCGGCAACACGTTTCTCAACGTCCAAAAGCATAACATTTTATTAGACAACTAATGGCACTGACAGAACTCAAATAAAATAATAAACCAGCAATATTTACCTCACACGACAGACATCCGCACACCACGACAAAATATTACGAAGAAACACCCTACCGCCCTGGATGTTTCTCCAGAGACCCGATGACGATCTAAAGTTTTAAGTTCCGGGTCCCACACTTTAAACGGGAGGGTGTGTTTTCCCTTCGATGCTGTACTGAACTTAGGGGAATGTCCTTAGCGAGTTTCATTTTTAAGAACAAAGAAGTATTTTTCATTAAAATAAAGACAGATGTTTTTATGACCCTGTCTAGAATTTTATCACATGGTCAAGCACATACACAAGGAAACTAGCGGTGTTCTAAATTAAAGAGAACTACCCTTTTAAGTTATTTTAATTCAACTTAGTGTATGTTTCATTAGAAATATCCTAGATAAAATATAACTTTTTGAACCCTGGATATAATTTGAAGTGGATTTTGTTAAGAGAAGAAAATCTTTAACTTTAAAAACCTTTTGACTCGTAAACTTTCTCCTCTACCCAGATCCATTGAATATGAACATTGTCTCAGTTGAACTTGCAAGACAACTCGATTTCCACGTGCAAAGGCATAACGACATTTATTAAACAAAACAACAAATGAAACTAACAGAACTAAATGAAACCAAGAATATTCACCTCACCCGACAGAGATCTTCCCAAACAACAAGACAATACAGCGAAAACATCCCAACCACGTTGGATGTTCTCCCCGGAGATCCCATGGCGATCTGAAGATTCAAAGTTCCCGGTTGCCCATTTTAAGCGGGTGGGCGTACTCTTTCTTCGGTGCAGTTCTGAACTTAGGGGAGTGTTCTTAGTGAGCTTCCATTTTATCTATTGAAGTCATGGTTAAATTTTACAACTAACTTATTTAAAATATATTTTCTTAACAATTTCCTTATTTGAAACACCATTAATTTTACCTAATTATTGAAGATACGGTGTTACGATCCGTGTTTTTCTGTGTTTATTTTTGAGTTTTCTCTGTCATCCTGTTCCTTGTGAGTCCTGTCTCTGCCGTCTTCCCTGTTGATTGTCTCCCAGGTGTGTCTCGTTCCCCTGATTACCCCTGTATTTAGTCTCCCCTGTTGTCTGTGTTTGTTGGGTCCTTGTCGAGGTATGTGAGGGAGTACAAACAGCATTAAGGTATCCAGCTGGATCTGGCCAAAATTGCATTTAATCCAGCAAAAAGACAGATAAGTAAGGCCATCCTTAATAATATGTGGGGGAAATTTGGACAGAGACTAGACCTGACACAGACCAGTATTGTGAGTGATCCTGATGAGTTTTTCAAGTTTTTGTTCTCAGGTAAATACAACGTCAAGTAGAGGAGACCGGGTATGGTTGTAACATGGGGAGAGTTGTAGCACCAACAACTCTCCATCAATCAGGAATAAGATAGGACTCTCATGATAATTTCAGTGTTTTCCCCGCTTCCTCCCCAATCCCATATTGTGATTGTCAAGGCTGGAAACAGTCACATAGACATACTAAGGAGAAAAAATGGATTTTGAGGTAAGAAAGTAAATTTTTTGATCATGACTATATTTTCTTTAGTACTTATACTGTTGCAGATAAAAGCATATGACTTACATTAGATGAAATTGTAGTTTCTCAGGCAAAATGTGATAAATTTTCACATGCTAATTTAAGCCACTATGCTAATAGTGGCTTAAACAGCCATGTCAGCTAAACATGGCTGACAGGGTTGGGGATGGTTGTAACGCATCTTTAAAAAGTGTTACAACCATCCCCTTACATACAACTAAGAACATTTTGATTTTAATAATTTTACAGATTGTCCAGGCAGTGGACAAGAAAGACTGACCGAGGTGTGCCTGCAGATGTTTTAAAAAAGGCATCTGATGAGGTCACAAAGAAGAGCTTGTCAGTCAGATCAGTTGCGAAGGCGCATGGGATCTGCCACGTAACACTGAGCAGATACTGCAAATCACTGCAGAAGCTGAGAGGACAGGGGTCCAGTGATCTTCCCAGCATAGGTTATAGGAGCAGCAACAAAGTCTTCTCTCAGAATCAGGAGGAAGTGTTGGCTAACTATTTGACTCAGGCAGCAGACCTGTATTATGGACTGACTCCATGTGAGGTAAGCATATGACAGGTTAGTCACTGAAGACGAGAAGAATTGAATATAAGTGTAGGTGCTAGACAAATTGAAAAACATTTTGTGTCTATGTACTCTGGTTTTCTATTCCTCTTTCTTTTAGGTCAGAAAGTTTGCATATCAACTGGCAGTAACATATAACATCAAACACCCACAAACATGGGATGAGAAGCACATGGCAGGGCCTGACTGGTTCACATTATTTCTGAAGCGGAACCCTAGCTTGTCAATAAGGAGTCCTGAGGCGACCAGCCTTGCACGGGCCACAAGTTTTAACCGCCAAAATGTGGAACGCTTTTTCAACAGCCTTGGACAGGTCATTGAGAGATACAACTTCGACTGGAGCGATATATGGAATGTAGATGAAACTGGTGTAACAGATCAATCACCAGACCGTGTTGATTCTCGTCGTGGTGTCAAGCAGGTGGCTGCGATGACATCAGGTTAGAGAGGTGTGCTCGTGTTAGTAGCATGCGCTGTGCAGGCACTGGGAAATGCAATTCCTCCCTTCTTTGTATTCCCCCGTAAACGTTACAAGGAATTCTTCATTCAGAGTGGGCCACCAGGGAGTGCAGGAAGTGGCAACGCCTCAGGATGGATGCAAGAGGAAGACTTCCTTTTATTCCTTGCTCATTTTGCAAAATGAGCAAGGTGTAAGAAAATGGATGGATGGCTGGCATTTTGCAAAACACACAAAGGTCAGAAGAAGGTTTTACTTTAGTTGGATAATCACTGTTCACATATATCTGTTAAAGCTATTGATTTCTGCAAAGAAAAGGTTATACCCCCCACTGTAGCTATAAACTTCAGCCACTGGATCACAGTGTCAACGGCCCATTTAAAAAAAAATGGTGAACACTGCAAGTGATGCCTGGATGAAGACGAATCCTGCCAAGACGATGACATTATATGATATTCCAAGTATTGTGAAGACTGCTCTGCCTGCAGCTGTAACACCGAAAAACATTCAAGTTGGTTTCCAATCCACAGGTATTTGGCCCTTCAATCCTGACATTTTTGAGGAGTGTAACTATGCACCCTCACAAGTCACTGACCATCCCGACCCAGGTACATCACTGACATCTGGAGCTTTCCAGCCAGTCTCCACCAACTCACCTGAGGACATCCTCCTCTCCTCCAACTCACCTAGAGAGTACTATTTCTGTCTGCTCTGCAGTTATTGATGTGAACATGTCCTGTGCTGCAGATGAGCACCTCGGGGGTGTCTCCTGGTCATTCATTCAATCCTGTGGCTATGCGGCCATTTCCAAAAGCAGGGCCAAGGAAAACAACTGGCAGGATCAGGAAGAAAAGGAAATCTGAAATTCTCACTGACACACCAGTGAAACAAGCCCTGATGGAAGAAGAACAGGGAAGAGGAAGCGTTTCTATGCAAAGAATAAAGGCAAGCAAAAGATGAAGAAGAGCAAGCCTGCCAAGAAAATGTTAAAAGCCAGTGCTGAGGTTTCTGAGACCTCAGAGGATGAATATTTTTGTGTTGTTTGTATGGAGCCATTTGGTAACTCAAAGCCACTGGAGGTGTGGGTAAAATGTGCCCTATGCAGTCTCTGGGCCCACCAAGCCTGCACTCCTGGGCTACCATCATTCATTTGTCAACACTGTGACTGATTAAAGATACACACACACACACATTGGCATTGGTTTTTGTTGGACCTTCATGTTCAGTGTTCTATAAGCATACATTATACATGTTATACAAGTTCTTGTAGAATAATTTGCACACACAGTATATTTGAGTTATGGTCAGTCCAGAGAAAGATAGATTGTTCTTTTAATTCAGTAAACATCTATTTGAAACATATTACATGGTGTGGCCTCTGTTTTTGCTTCTTTTATCTATTGTTACAACTTACCCCAGCAGGTAAGTTGGGGTTGCGGGGTAGGTTGTAACAAAGGAACATCATGTATTTGACATGGACTCATAAGGTCTGTGATATTCTTGCAGAGATTTGAATTGGTGCCATTTGTAGTAAGCAAATGTGGGTATTTTGTATAAAAGTTTGAAAACCGTAGCTCAAAAATTCTGTGAGTTAAAGGTGCTGGAGCAAAACGTGTTACAACCATACCCAGTCTCCCCTATTTCCACTTTCTGAATGCTGATGTGTGCATGTTACAGTGGAGCTACAACAAACAATGCGTCACTCGACTAAACAAGGTAAATAACATTTTTGTGGCTGCCTTCACTACTGCTTACACACGATGGAAGCTTTTAAGTTGTATGGAGCCATTACAGCTAGGGGTTTTGTACATGGATACTGACAGTCTGATCTACGTGGTGAAAGAGGGTGAGAACCCTCTTCAAACTGGGGATTACCTGGGCGACCTTACTGATGAGCTCGCGGGTGATTCAATTCAAGAGTTTGTGGCGGCTGGATCCAAAAATTATGCTTATCAGACAAAAACTCACATAAGGTGGTAATGCGCATTAAAGGAATTACTCAAGACGCGCCAATGCAGTGAGAGGGTCAGGTTTGACAGCATCAAAGAGTTGGTACACAGCAAATCCAGCAGGCCCAGATTAACACTGTCAGATTTGATTTCAACACTTTAAAAGTGTCTATATGGGTCCACACCAGAAAGTGTTAAACTAACTCTTTTTGGAGAGTTGGTACCTTAACTCTTATAAAGTGTCAGATATCAAATCTGCTGGAGTTAATCATTTAACACTTGCTAACACTAATTCAGTGTTAGATCTTAATATTAACTCTCACAGAGTATTTTTTAACTTCATAAGAGCTATTTATAATTAATATTAAATAGGTATTTTATTGTTTGAACTTTTAAAAATTCTTTGGAAAATAAACATTTAATAAAGAGTCAATGATTTTCTCAAATGCATTTATTTCAAAATATGCACCATAATTACAAAACATTACAACGTGGAATAATGTGCATGTTTCACATGTAACTTTAATTCACATATTATCAAAAGGTCTAACATATCAGCTGTGCAATACAAAATGCAGTATGTTTAATACATTTTTCTTCAATATCATATGCATGAAATTGTTCAAAGTACAAGGTCTTAAAAAGGTCTTAAATCTTAAACAGGCTCTCAAGAAAATGAAGCAATTGTTTGACCAGAAGGCTGAAGATAGAGTGTTTCACCCAGGAGATGAGGTGCTTGCCTTACTTCCCATTCAGGGTTCACCTTTTCAAGCAAAGTTTTATGGTCTGTATTCTGTGTTGAGACAGGTGTCAGCATAAGACTACATGGTTTCTACCCCAGAATGTAAATGACCAACTCAGCTTTGCCATGTAAACTTACTGAAGCCTTATTTTGGGTGTACTTTGGAAGAAAAAGATGTGAAGGCAGTTGCTGCTTCTGTGAAGGCAGATTTGAGCTGCAACGCAGGATTAGATGAGGATGTGCAGACTCCAGATGACACTGTGTTCCAGCCCAGACTTAAAAACTCTGAGATGTTGTCTAAGCTACAAACATTATTGAGTCATTTGTCTGCAGAAAAAAATGAGCATTTGAAGCAGTCCATTTTCTATTTTCATGCCTTGTTCAGTGACGTTCCAACATTTACTAATTTCATTGAGCATGACATAGATGTGGGAGATGCGCAAGCCCATCCGTCAACATTTTTATCGTGTTTCTCTAGAGAAAAGTATGTTTTTGGAGTCAGAAATTCAGTATTTGCTGGACAATGGCCTGGCTAAACCATCTTGTTCCAGTTGGGCTTCGCCATGTTTGCTGGTTAAAAAACCTGACAGTACTTATAGATTCTGTAATGATTATATGAAACTGAACAGCTTTACAGATCTTGACTCTTACCCACTTCCTCAGATGGAAGATTGTGTTGATCGGGTTGGAACTGCAAGGTATGTGAGTAAATTTGATTTGCTCAAAGGTTACTATCAAGTACCCTTGTCTGCTCAAACCCAATAAGTGTCTTCCTTTATTGTACCATCAGGATTATACTCTTACACTGTAATGAGTTTTGGCCTTAGGAATACACCTGCCACTTTCCAGCAGTTGATGAATCAAGTAGTGGCTGGATTGGAAGGTTGTGCTGTCTACTTAGATGATGTGGTGGACTGAACACATGCTACGTATCCGGAAGTTGTTTCAGCGTCTTCAGGATGCTCGTCTATCTGTGAACTTGGCTAAATGTGAGTTTGCAAGAGCTACAGTGACTTATTTGGGAAAGGTTGTTGGGCAAGGACAAGTGAAACCAGTAAGAGCTAAAGTCCAAGCTATTAATGGTTTCCCACCTCCTTCCTTAAAAATGAGTTGATGAGGTTTCTGGAGATGGTGGATTACTATAGAAACTTTTGTGAGTATTTTTCTACTGTAGTGGCTCCATTAACTGACCCATTAAAGGCTAAAGTCCAGTTTAGGTAGTCATCAGCTTGTCAGAAGGCATTTGAAAATGTCAAGTTCCTCTTAAGCACTGCACCAGTTTTGCCTGCTCCAAGATTAAACCAACCATTCCAGATACAGGTTGATGCAAGTCAAGTGGGTGCAGGAGCCATTTTGTTGCAGACTGACAAAGAAGGTGTTGACCATCCAGTGTGTTTCTTCTCTAAGGAGTTCAATCAATATTAACTTAATTATTCAACCATTGAGAAAGAGGCCTTGACTCTTATTTTCAATATCATGAAGTCGTTGTATAATACACACGCCTGTGGATTCACATTTTTTGCAGAACCACAGATCCATCGAATTCGGCACCGAGTCATTCCAGAGCAGGCTAGGTGCACTTTGTATGGCAAGCCGTTTTAACATAAATTCGGTTTCGTCTGACTATCCTTAATCACATTCCAGGTATCTAAAAATGCATTTTGACTAGGCAAAACTACATTTTGACTATCCGTAATGGTAATTTAAGATATCTGTATTTACATTCTGACTAGTAAGAATAATTATTCAAGATATCTTGAATTACAGGCTGCACAGTGGTGCAGTTGGTAGAGCTGCCGCCTTGCAGCAAGAAGGTTCTGGGTTCGATTCCCGGCCCCGGCCTTTCTGCATGGAGTTTGCATGTTCTCCCTGTGCATGCGTGGGTTTTCTCCTGGTTCTCCGGTTTCCTCCCACAGTCCAAAAACATGACTGTCAGGTTGATTGGACTGTCTAAATTGCCCCTAGGTGTGAGTGTGTGTGTGCATGGTTGTTTGTCCTGTGTGTCTCTGTGTTGCCCTGCGACAG
>CAEGAF010060967.1:0-23294 GCA_903067075.1 Micropoecilia bifurca
GTGTGTGTGTGTGTGTGTGTGTGTGTGTGTGTGTGTGTGTGTGTGTGTGTGTGTGTGTGTGTGTGTGTGTGTGTGTCTGCAATATGTGTATCATGACCTGATTTTATTGTTCCCCTCTGATGTCACAGATTCGAAAACTACAACCTAATTACCTCCCCTCTCTTCTCTCTCTCCCTCTCTCCACCTCTGTGTCTGTCTCCAGGGAAATTACTGTTCTCCGTCAGTTTCTTGGTGTTCCTTCTGATGCTCATACTGTTGGGTAAAGGTTTCACCGTCACCAGGTGGGAGAGAGGGAACATTGTCCTTTTTCGCCACTTTTAGATGTGAACGCATTAGGGGTGTAACATTGCATCCAGCTCATGAAATGAGACGGTAGATGATATGGACTTCAACGGGAAACGAGAACTGAGGCAATACTTTTGAGAAAACTGAAAATCTCAGTTTCTTAATTTTTTTGTGATTTAAAGAATCTGATTATCCAAAATTTGGCCACACGAACAAAAAGTGTCAGAGGCTTCTGTAGAGCTTGAAATTTTGTTGGCAGGGACTGTAAGATGTTTTACACTGCAGACTTTGTCAATACAACATAAAAGCTTAATAACTACTTCAAAAACGATTGGACTAAAATTTGCCGACACACCTTTCCTGCGATTTATGTTCCATTGATAAAATGAGAAAATCCTTGAATGGTCTGAGTTTCCTTCCATTGTATGGAGCATAGAGTAGCACTGCACTCTTCCTCCTCTAGCTGTTGCTGCACAATGCTGGTCAGCTGGCTGAACAAAAAAAAAAAAGCTAATTTGGCTGCTATGAAGTATTTCTGATGAACAAAAACCGCAAAAACTTCAGCAGCTAAACTTTTGACTCCTGCTGATGCTGTTTCCAAAGAAAAATAGCAAGTTACAAAAAGAACTTTCATTAAGGCCAAAGTTTTTGCTCAAGCCTATTTTATATTAAAACAGACAAAAACACATTGTTTTTGTCTTTTTTATAAATATGGTGGCCTTTTCCCCATAAGTGTTATGTCATTCCAGGCTGGTCACTGACGTATGTCCTGGATAGATGATAGTATCTTATAGTTACTTTGCTAGATGAATCCAGGTTGAAACCAGATATAGCTTCAAAACACAAGGGTGATTTTAATAAGAAAACATGTAGTATTTTAATAATGCAAGATATCACTGTGCAAGCAGACGTTACACCACTAGTGTATGCATGTATTTAGTCTTTTCTTCTGCATGTCTTACATTCTGTGTCTCTTCTAGCTGAGTCAGTGTCCCTCATTGTCACAGCCACCAACCCTGTCTCACAACACGACAATGCCATGTGTCAGTCAAATTATGTGTTGTGAAGCTGAACTCGCAGTGTGACTGCATAACAGTTTTGTCCTCAGGATATAAAATATTAGCACTAAAATGTTGGGCAGTTGAGTTGTTTTCAAGTAATTTAAGTCAAATTATTTCCTGTGGTGGTTTGTTGTTTTTTCCCCTTCTCCTCTGGCGAGGATTAGTGGACATTTTCTTGTGACTTACAGCTCGACTGCACAATAGATTATTTATGAGTGCCTTTTCTCACTGGAACATCAGCATTTATCCATCCTACACCTGACTGGAAAAGTGCCTTCCTGGCTCAGCTGTCACTGGGGCTGCCAGTTTTCTAAATTCATTTTTTCAAATTCCAATTTTCAGCCTGGAAAGACATAGAGTGACAGCTCCTGTTCTCATTAGTTTGTGATGCAATGTTATGTTAGACAAATGGATAAATGGCTTTTTGTTTTGACCACTGTTCAAATTTTGTGGATTTTTCTTGCTTTGCCATTTTTCTCTAAGATTCAGACAGAGCAAATAATGAGCTTACTTATTTTTTTAGGATATTTTTTAGTCTCTAGTATCATATCCACACCGAAATTTAGAGGAATCTGTGATCTCTGGACTGACTGAACTCTATATTTGCTACATCAAGCTAAATAAATGTCCATTTACCAAAACCTGAACAGAATAACATTATATTGCATAACTTGCAGAGTACTTCATTGTTTTAAAATGTTACAGAAGTCTTGATTTTAATAATCTAAATATGTGACTGTAAATGACCTGTAAATTGTCAAGAACAGACATGACTAGTACTTTAGCTAGTCCAGATGATCCTAAAGTGCTTCACATAGCATTCATTCATTCACTCATTCATTTATTCATTCATTCATTCATCCACACATTCAACTTGTCTTCAAAAACATACGATTTTGCGCACCAGGTCTTGTCGTTCATTTAGTTACATCTCGAATGTGCTTAACTTCAAACATCAAAATTTTTATTCTTCAAATTTATTTGTTTTATGTGTTATAGATTTCATTGAGGAATTTAGATGTTATTAAGGAAGTTGAAGAATCTTTGTTGAAGCATAAAGATTTCAGTAGTTTCCTGAAACTATTTTCAATGACTATTATGAATCAGCCTGTCTTTGGAGGCTGTAGTGTTAAAAGCAATGAACTAAACTCCCAGAGCCAAGTAGACAAAGTTATATTTATTTACTTAATAACGTATATTTAACTTTCTTAAAGGTTTAAGTTGGGTATTATGTTAATAACGTACATATTGGAGGGCCGGGTTAGGTTTTAAGCTGGTCTTAAATTCAGCTTCCTAAAAACTTGTAGAAATCCTGTTTTTGGCTAAAGTGTTCAATGATGAAGTCTGAAAAAAGCTGTTTGAATTTAATGCTTAGAACTAACATTTGCCCTCTTTCAAACATATAAACATGAATTCCACTTTTTGCTCCGTTTACGAGCTACCTTCAACTCATAAACAGAGATCGACCGTGTCCAGTTTCTATTCATGTATTAAGCTACTAGCTGCTACGGCGTCACCAATCGGATGCATAATGCGTGCAGCTGCATCTATCCCTTTCATCTGTGCATCTCTTACTGCGTCTGAGTGTGTTTGATTTTTATCTTCCTTCAAATGTGTGTCTGACCTCTGACCTGCCTGGTTTGTTCCTGTGTGGCAGGGCGAGGATCAGCCACAGTGGCTCTGTTAAGCTGAGCATCTACATGACAGTCTACACAATCACCTATGTTATCCTTTTCATCTATGAGGCAGAGGTGCAGTATACACATTACACTCTCTACACACACATTCAGTTCTACACGTAGCAACAAGGCTATAGGTTTATCTTACGCGGATAAATCGGTGATTAAACTTTAGTTGCTCTGCTCATCGCTGCTGGTCTTACTTTTGGCATCTGTAACTGTGGGAATAGAATAATACTATCTTCAAAAACACAGCCACAAAAATTTGTAACAACTTTTAGTTTCATGCATTGAAATAAAAATTAAACACATTAATTATTGAACATGTTCCTGCATAACTGGGGCGATTGTTTCTGGTTTCTGTTCCAATGTGGCAAAAACAAGGAAGCCGCCAGAGTGAATCAGAAATGCTAATCTCCAGAAACATAAGAATTTCAAAGCTGCAAGGGAAGCACCAGAGAACAGCCCCCAGAGAGCATGTGTTTCTACGGTTCCTAGGTTTCACAGACACAAGTTAATTAAATTCACTTCATTAATTTAACTCCAAATGAAATCAAAGGTCATGTCTGGCTATTTTATAGAGTAGAATAAACAGGTTAATTAAAGTTAAAAATTAAATATAATTTTGTTCCTCACACAATGCTTAAAGCAAGTGTCTCTAATCTAAAGGTGTTCAGAAAAACTGATTTCAGTCGATGACTTGCTTAAAATGCAGGATTAAACAGGGCCAAGGGAAAGGCTTAGAAGAATATTACTGCAGGAAAAATATAAAAAATAAAAACCCACAACTCAAAACTAATGTTTCAGATGAACCACATTTTTTCTGACTTATTCTTCTATTGATGCAGAAAACTCCTGGACATGGTATCAGAAATGAAGCACTTCAGTTTCTTTATGTTCAATAAAAGGAAACCTCAAAGGAAAAACTGTGTTTATGTGGTAAAATAATATAAAATGGTTTAAAGCTGCTGTGTGCCTGCTTTGCTTATTGGTGCTGCAAGCAGAGAATATCAAGACAGTAAAAATAGTAATAAAAACAAATTGCACAATAAGAAATTCTTGCTGTTATAGATGGTCATAAAGAACTGTAAAATAAAACCTGTTGAATGCAAAAGATTTGTTGAAACTATCAAAGGACCTTATATTTAAAGATAGATAGATATATTTGTGTATGTAGTTCTCAAAATCATAGTACACTGTGAATTTTTCTCCTTTTACCCCAATGTGTACAAAATGTGTCAAAGGAGCTCATCAGAACAATTTACACAGCCATTGTATATGTAGTTGGTTTTAATATTTCACAAAGTGTGCCTCATTTCTTAATATTTAGATTCCCATAAAACTCATTTTAGATACAGCAACAAACATGGCAAGATGAGAAAGCATGTGGCATCAACTGCAGTCTCACAGCTACTAATTAGTTACTTCTGCTTATTACACCGTTAAAGAGCTGTTTAATGTTACAGTGTCCAATAAATCTGTCAGCCAGATAAAAAGTAAGGATGCAGAGACCTTGACCCAATTAAATATTCATCAACAAATGACAAAAAACCAGCAGAACTGATTTGTTAATCGGCTCTTAGTTTGTTCACAGACTTAATTAGGATGGTAATCATGGTGTTTGTTGACCTGCTAAACATCTTATGGTGGTGATATTGAGCTTGTTGACATTTAGATCTGCGTCTCTTCAGTCTCACTCTGTTGCAGGGAGTTGAACTGTGACTTTCTCACACTTCACTTAGGCTTTTTTTTGGTGTGAATTAATGATGCGTAATTGGAAATCCACACAACTGAGAAGCGCCATGCTGTTTAGTAAGAGGAACCTTTTAAAAATGAATTCTTGAAGTACATTTTTTTGACCAGTTCAATGGTCAATACTTTATGGTTTGCAACAGTCAGACATAGAATAGACATATTCAGTCAATAGATATTAACTATTCAACAGAAGAGTTAAAAGAGTACAGTCCCCCCACTGGTTTCCCAATAAATCCTAATTATATGCATGTCTGAGATTTATATTTCTTCCTCTTCTCCACAAAGTATCACTGAAGCCGACTTAATAGTTTCTTAGTTTAGTATTTATTAAGGGGTTTATGTAATTATGTGGAAATACTTGTTGGTGAAGCCCCCCAGATTATAAAGTTATTTCTATTCTATTCTACTGTAACTTCCTTTCCACTGAACACACAGGCAAAAACTGGTGCCTTTAGTGTGAGTTTCCTGGCCACGGATGGCTCTGCAAACCATGTCCACATATGTTAAAGCTCTATTTAGCTTTTTTCTCTCAATAATCTCATAAATATTCATGAAAGAATGTGCCCTGCAGATGAGCGTGGGCTGTAATGGCTTTTTCTGTCAGAAACTCATTACATTGACATTTTACTAATTATACAAATGCATCAACTTGACTGCAAAAACATATAAAAATTAGTTTTGGTTCAAGATTTTAAATTCCGAGAAGAAGAATAAGCATGCTTCCTAAGTAAAGAATACAACAATTCTTATTAAAAGTAAACTTTTTTATGCACTGTATATTCTATATTATAATGTTTACCTTCAGTGGTAAATACCAGATTAGTGATCTTTACGTATTTCCTTGAAAGTTGGATTTTTCTAATCAGCATACTGAGAAACTTTAATCTTCGTAAACCCCCCGTTTTTCTGTCTTCTTGAAAGGGGATAACACATTTAACAAGCACATGATCTTATGAATTAATAATTCACAGAGGAGCGTGAAGTAGTACATATATCTTTGCTCAGTGCGAAGGCTTCTGCACAGTCAGATGTAACGCTGCCCCATTTAGAGACGGTGGATTACAGCCTTTGAATTCCGGGTGGTAATGACCCCGGAGGAGAAGAAGGCTGCAGAAGTATCTGTGCTATTTCTGATATTGAAGCATGCGGCCGTCTCTTCCAATACGTGGTTCTGAAGTGGTATGATTTATCAGCCGCGTGCCCTTTTGCACAGGCCCTGCTGTTTAAGAGCTTCAAACTCTGGGGAGCTTTGTCTAAAATAAGCGAAACTGGGTTGGAGGAGGAACGGAAATTAAGACTTGAAATTTGGGCCCGATACTGTGTGACTGCAGTTTGAAGTCTGCCAGGCTCTGGTTGGCTGAGTGCATCCCGAACATCTCCACACCGAACTCTTAGCACTATGCATTATGTAGCAGCAAGAGTAACTGTGTAAAGTCGGAGCCTGTATCCAGTCACTGGATTGTGAAATACAATCCATTGTCTGCACATGCAAACACGCATCTCACACACACGCACCCAGACGGAGCTGTGAGCACACATGCCGATGCCCTAGATGTGGAGAAGTGTCAATGTCAAACCTTCGCACAGACTGGAACTAGCTGCTCTTGGCTCGGTCACCGCGGCAGATCAGCTAACCCATGAGCAATCCATCATTACGAAATAGGACACAGTCTGCACATTTTCTCTGTATTAAGGTTCTGCTTGTTTTTAACACATCTCGTGTTCCTGTCCCAGTTCTTTGACCCAGGTGAGGTGCTTTACGCCTACGACAGCCCCGCAGGCTACGGCCTGATGGGCCTGCAGCTGGTCGCCTACGTGTGGTTCTGCTACGCCGTGCTGGTCTCGCTGAAACACTACCCTGAGAAACAGCCCTTCTACGTCCCGTTCTTCACCACATACACTCTCTGGTGAGACTCCATCTCCACTTGTCGCCGACTGTTGCACCATGTGAGCTGTTGAGGCATGTGCATTTCTCTGTGATCTTTAAATTTTAATTATTTATGTAGTTCAGTCAAAACAAAAATTAAAGCGGATAGCGGGCGCTTGAGGTGGGGAAGTCCCAACTTTGTGCTCGTCTTATGTTGCAGATAATTATTCCCAGATGAGAGATAGCTGGAGGATATCTATATTAATGAGCTGTTCAGACTTAATGTGTGAGGATAATTATGCAATGCCTGTGAAAAAATAATCATGTTTCTTAACTTGTTTCACATTTTGTCCCATTATAACTACAAAAGTTGATACCCTTTAATGAAATTTTGCTCTCCCAATGGAAGGATAAGAGATTTAAACAGTGTTTGTAACAAAAAATTATTAATGCATAAATATGATAGAGCTTGTTTAAATTATCTCAAACTCCCAGTTTATTCCCATAAATATTTGATGGAATGTTTTTAGGAAAATTCACCATCTTTACTTCCTATGAAAAGTTTCCAGAAATTCAACACTAATTTTCCTCAACCTTCCAACTCCTTACATTACTTGCACAGTTGAACATTTACATAAACTGAATAAAACGATACATAAATCATTCTTGCTTAGTTAGAATGACCAAAAACATTATTTTTGCTAAATGTCACAATAATGAGAAACAATATGTCATATAAAATCATATAAAATAGCATAAAACTCATTGTTGTTTTTGGTTGTAACATAAAATACAGAGACACGAACATTAACAAGAAACCATATGTGATAGATAGTTCACATCTTATAAAAAATAGATAAAAATGTTAAAGATGGATGGTTTAGTTTCTCGACTTTTCAACCAGTGCTTCTAATAGTAGGGGCTTAAAATGAAGCATAGATTACAAAGACTAATATTATCTCTCTCTCACTGCAGCAACTATCCCCTGCCTCATTATCCACTTCTCTCCTTCCATCATTATCACTCTGAGCGCTTTACATATTTTACTCCCTGAGCTCTCTGTCTCTCACCATCAAACCATACTCTCATCAGTTACTTTAATGTTCTCCCTCCTCTCTCTTATCTCTTGTTTTTTTTCCTTCTTCCTCAGGTTTTTCGCTGTGCCTGTGATGGCTCTGATCGCCAACTTCGGGATTCCTCGATGGGCTCGGGAGAAGATTGTGAACGGCATTCAGCTCGGCATCCACCTCTATGCTCACATCGTTTTCCTTGTTCGTACCACACGCACGTGCTCATGCGGACCCCGGCACCTCTTTGTAGAGTCGGCGTTATTCAGGAGTCATTATTGCCACCGTCTGTCATACATAATTGACAATCCATGAGTTGTTACTGCGTAGCTCGGGAACGTCTCCTCCGCACATCATTATCCATGTCTTCGTAACCTTAAGCGCAGTGTTCTTCACTAATGGGCCGTACCGTTCTGTCAAATATCTTCAGTCCTCCCCACACACCTCCCATGTCTTTGTCTTTACCTATAGCTTATAGGTTACAGACATATTCCCCAAGCTGTCTTGAATAAACATTGAAGAATATTTATATTTCTTCATGAATTTATCCTTTTTTTTTAGGCTATTACGAGACCATCAGCAGCCAACAAGAACTTCCCGTATCATGTTCGGACCTCCCAGATTGGGATCTTGCAGTCCAGCCCCAAAGGAGGGGAGGGAGGGGAAAGTTTTCCCCACCACGCCTATGGGAACAGCTCCTTCCTCGGAGATTCTCAGCCCAACTTCACCGAGCTCTTCTCCATCCAATCAGTAAGTCTAAATGTGCTGTGTGTTCCTGAATACATTTGAGTGGTTGATATGCAGCCCAGAACATCTCATTTGAGAACTAATGAAACAAAAGGAAGAACCAGAAACCGCAACGAGATACATATTACGCCGCATGTACTGTCTATATAATATCCACTATAAATTCCCCATTATTTTGCAGCGCTTGCTGCACTTAATTAGATAAGGGCTCTAGTGTACTCATTTTCTGATGCTTTTTGTGTGTCAAACGTAGCTTGAAATTAACTGCTGTCTTATCGAACAGAAGTGCCTGAAAATAGAAAGCGATTGGGGCAGCAGTGCAGTTTGCGAGGGAGCGTGTTTTCAGGGATTATTTCTCAGCAAAATACTTATCTCCTCCAGGGGATGATGCATTGCATAACAATACGCCTGACACTAAAACTCTTGAGTGAAATTAAATATAAGTGTGAGCAGAAACTCATGGCAAGGCTTAATTAAGCTGTTGTGTTTTCTCTGATGAATTGTCTTGCTTCGGTTACTTTCAGCTCTGAAGGTGTTGCTTTTTACGCTACATAGAGATGAGTGATGGGAAAAGAGCTGCGATTCTCAGCTACAGCATTCCTCCTTTAATGTAGCAACAAACAGGCATCTACATTGTTTTTTAAACAATAGAAAAATTGTGGGGGAAAAGAGGATTTACAAGGATGTACCAGACCTTTACCCTGTTTTCTTAAGTTATAACCACCGGTTTTGATGTTCATCTCCATAATGTGTTTGATACGTGACATAATATATCTACTTCATTACCATATTAGTAATTTTACAAAGTCTAAGCAGAAAAAATTCACCATGTGCTGGATTAGTGACCTGGTTTGTTGATAATAGTAACCTTGGTATCAGTGCAATTTAAAAAGTCTGAACATGCTTCTAATCTGCTTTTATTTATTCCAAGTTCTGATAAGGTAAATAAATCTAAATATCCATGTGGGAAAATTTAAGAATCTGTTATTGTGAAATCTACAACCTGTATCTAAAAGATTTAATTGATGGGTGGAAGACATAAAGTCCAACTTTGTAAACAAAGATAATTGTAATTTGGTTTTTACAGTGTGTGATGTCCCTTTTTGTTGTGGGACCCCTAAAAAAATTTCAGTGAAAGCTATCATTCTTAGAAGTCACATAGTTACTAAATAGAGTCCACCGATGTGTAATTTAATCTCTGTGTATCTGACTATTCTGTAAAGGCTGCAGAGGTTTGTTAGAGTACATTAGTAACAAATATTATAAATACAGAGGAACCCAAATGTCAGATTACATATACAGTTTTGTGAAGATTTAAAGCAGGGTTTCATTAGGAAGCTAGTCCAAACATACAGACTAATTTGACCTAAAACTGTTTGTGACAAGATTCAAAAATGAGTCTTTCAGAGACTTTGTAAAAAAAAAAGTGAAATCTGTTGATCCAGATGAAGAATAAAATTCCAGTTAATTATGTTGCCAGATTTTCTTAATTAAGGTTTGTGATGTTTCAGAGTAAATACCAGCTTATCATGAGATTCAGTTTCATGCATGAGCTCTCATGAGGTACTTTGAGTTAACAGATTCAGGGTAATGATGGGCTGAACGTGATTATCCATATGCAGGTTTCCTGCTGCTTATAACCAAATCTTTATTTTATCCCAGTCAAACATTCTCAAAGATAAATTAGCATGCTTTTCGATTCGTCAGAAGAGCTTAGTGCTGAGAGTGTTGAAAGTCCAAAATTGTCTTGTTCCACCTGGTATATCTTTTTGTATGAATTGTTGTCATTATCATATAAATGATGCCTGAAAACGTTTTAATTCCAGGATCCGGTGAAGACCGTGGAAGAGACGGTTGCTCGCAAAGGACCCGACGTGCCGAGGAACAGCGAACAAAAGATCATCACCACCGCTGCAGACTTAACCATGATATTGCCGCCACCTCCGCCTCCGATACCCCCACGCCCCGCCTCCCGCTCTCCGCCGATGCCCCCCCGACTTCCATCCTTCACAGAGTACTTCAGCATGCAGAGCGGCGGTGGAGGAGGCTTTGGGACGAAGGCATGAAGTGGATGAGAAAGCGGGAAAGACTGTGGCAGAAAAGGACGAAGGCTACAGACAGAATTCACAAAGCTGGTGGGAGAGAAAAAGGTCATCCTAAATAACAGAATAATTATAGATGAAGGGACATAACATGAAAAGTCATCACAAAAGTAAATCCCTAAATGGTCCTTTTAACTTGGAAATGGAAATGACCTGTATGGAGAAGCTGGAGGGGGGAGGAGAGGGGATAGAGATGGCTAAGATGCAAAGGCTGAGGTTGTAAAAGAATAAAGAAGCAATAAATATTTGATGTTGACCAGTTGAAGGCACACGGGAGAAAGATGACAAAGTGGATGTAGCCGGAGCAATAGAATGATAGCTGTGCACAATGTGGAAATGAACAAAATTCTTGAAATACTTTTATTCAAAAATTCATGAGGGTTTGATGGTGTGCCTGGAGGAGTTTGTAAATAGATAAAATAGATAAAAGAGCGACAATTATGTATAGTTTTATTTCAAAATACGAGATTAATTCATGTTTTCTTTCCCCCTAAACATGACATTCCAGTTGGTGCTTCGACCACAGAGAAATCCCATGCCATTATGTTTAAAATAAAAATAAAAATAAACTTTTTTATGTTTAAGACATTTTTGATAAAACTTAGATATATTTATGGTATATGGAGTCTGTTGTGTTTATTTATATTCTCACTGTATAAGCCTTCATTGGAGCTGGTTTTTCTGGATCAATATACTGATGTGTAACTGTAAATTGTCACATTTAGTCTGGGCACCCCGAAGTACAGTACTTGTAAAACATGCATGTTTGTGTTGTATTTTCCGTCCGAGAAGCAGATATATGTGCTCTGTGTGACCATGGAACATTCGCTTATTGTGTGTGTTGAAATCCACACTTCTGTAAATGCATACAATAGGCTGCAATATGTCGTTGTTTTTTTTACTGTAAAACCTTTGTTGTTTACTATTCAAATCAAAGCTGTCTTGCCGTATTTTTAACCTATAAGTAGACGTAGGCATGGGCTGGTATGATATTCTGAGTTCTGGTAACTTTAAGATAAAAAAACACAGTTTCACAACATATTTTGAAATGTTTAAACTTAATATTTAAAATTAGAGAGCCCGTAATCAGAGATTCATGGGTCATTTCTAGTTTTGTAAACATCCAACATGCTGTTAATAACTTTTAGCGTATTCCAAATTATCTGAATAATTGCAACAGTATTAAATATGTACTTGTTTTTGCAATTTTTTCCATGATAATATGCTGTAAAAAAAGATAACATGCTGTAAAAAAAGGTTTCTCTGTTAAAACTAAAACATTATTTGTTTAACATGATATTTTGAGATCTTTAGCCACTTTTATTAATATTTAGCACGGTTAGAATTAGTAACCATTAATAACTGGAAACACCAATTGTTCTCTCCAGTTTGCATCTTTGCAATTTCACACTCCAGTGTTGCATCCATCTACCTAACAATTGCATCTTTTTCTTTAGGTTGTTAAATAACTTTGTAGCTTTGATCGCTTGTGGAGATCAATGGCTATGAAACCGATGTGAAATATCAGATCCTAAACTTCCTTACCACAGAGTGTTGCTACACCACTGGGCAGCAAAAGATCATTTTTTTCTCATTTCCTACAGGCTGTTCAATAGTCTGAGCCAGTTGAGCTGAACATCATCCGCTCATCAGCCGACTTGTCTGTTCATGTCTATTTAAAACATTTTCCAATTGTTTTCATTTTAAAAATTGATCTAAAAACTGCTGATGCTAGAAACCCTAATACACACCTTCTCATAGCTCTGAAAGCATATTTCTTTTAAAATTATCTTGTGCACGTAAAGAGGGTGAATAGTTTACCAATAACATTGACAACGTGAAGTGTTTGAAGTGACCATTTAACCTTGTTAAACTCCTGAACAAATTGACGTAAGTTGGTATAAAGTAAAGTTGTTTTCTTTCTTCAGTTCGTCAATTAGAGCAGCTTAAATATACATAATGGTTTTGATGATGGTACTTTTCATGATAATAATAATAAAGGCGAATACCTGCCCATGCCTAGTAAAATATTATTAATACTGGGCTGTTTTTAGTTGGTTTCACTGGAGTGCAGAATATCCAGTGATGATTTTAACTGTCATGTCTGTGTTTGTGGATGTTGGTGAATATGCTGGTGCAAAACGGCACAAGGACGGGGTGATGCTGAAGTTGGTCACAAGTCACAAATTCAACTTTATTCTGTTAAATTTTCATTTTACAATTTTCATCAAGATGGGAATTTTGTGATTTTAAAAACAGCGATGCCTTTGCATGTTTTGGTAATTGGATTTTCAAAAGACAAACAAAAAATATATCAGACTAACATTGAGCGATTTGATTTTAATATTGAGACAGCATATTTAACTGAAATACAAGCTGTTTTTTGTTTTAAGAAGTGGTTGAGCAGAAATGTAACTTTAATTTTATATGATTCTTATTTAAATCCTAAGGTATTCACAATTGACCAGTTTACTTTGAATTCCTAGTCAACCAACAAACTGATGGTTGCATGTTGTGATACTCTGGTTTCTCTGTCCACTTCAAACATATCTTATGTATTTTTACTATTTGGATAAGAATACTTCAAATCTTTAACTTGTGACATAATATCTTCTGTTTTTCTTAACTGATTATTTAAATTATTTTAAGGACATTTAAATGCCTGCTCATCTTGTTTTAACCGCAAAACAATATAGGTTGTATTTCACTTTTATATATTTATTTTAAAACTACAATCAAATAACCTCCTGTTTTTTGTTGCAAAAATGTTTTTCAATACCCAATTACCAAAACAAGCATAAACCCACCAGGCTGTTTCTCTCTTCAGTGTTTTAAAGAAGGAACTTTATTCTCACCCCTGTCTTGTATCTGAACCACAAATCATTACATTTGTTGGTTTTTTACACCTTAATGTTTAAGCTGAACAAATATTCATTTTTTATCCCCGTATATTGGGGGTGGGGGGAGCAAAAGTGTTGTAGAAGAAGCTGTGAAAGCAGCAACATAACTGTACATTTTGTCTGTCCTGCATGGAGCACTTTAATGTTCCTGGTCTTGGTCTGTTTATTTGTGCGGATCCATCTTATAGGACTGCTTTAAAAAGAAAAAAACCTGTATTCACACTTCATGAAGAATTATTCCTACCTGTAAATACGGAACTGAAAACGGTTGTTCAGACATTTTCGGGAATGATTCGTGCTTCGTTCGAAACAATTTCGGTGGTTTTATCTTGAACTAGAGAAACTGTTGCGCTCAGCTTTGAGCCGTCAGATTAATCAGTGGCAAACTTGTTGTCATGGAGTACCGATGTTAGGACTGTGGTGTGTAACCTGTAGGAGTGTTTCCAGAAGTGTAACTTTGTGAAGCTGACAGATACTTGAATTAGAATATTAATCGTTGCTTCTGAATGTCTGGTTTGTATTTGGCATGTCTGCCACTTCGTCTGCCGTTGCCATGACTTGACTGGAACAGACGCAGAGAGACGTCGTCAGTTCTCATGTTTGATTTGTCATAAAGTGTTGTGGAGAAAGAACTTAAAGAAAAGATTTATGTGTGCATGACGGGAGAACAGCACAGCTTGTAGAGCGACCTGGTTAAGAGCACATCACAAAAGCACCATTCTGATGCATTTTAATGGTGTCAAATTATATTCATTATAAAGATGCTGTACATATATCCTTTTTCTCAAAACAACTAATTAAAATATGGTTTTATTTAAAGCGTTGTCTGGCTGTGTTGATTTGAGGAACCGGGGCTGGAGTCCAAACACTACATCTGATATTTGTTTATTGAGTTTGGGATTTGTTCTCATTATGAGGGTCTATTAAAGTAAAACGCTCTGGGGACGGTTTCCAGCCCGGTCCTGATCTGAAGCGTTTAGACCTAAATGTTTTACAGTCATTACTGATAAGTTGGTCTAATTGAACTGTCCAAAGCTATTACTGAGCTTTCAGTGAATGTTTTGCGATTAAATCTTTATTTTCTTTCTGTTGTGATTCAGTCTAAATTCATATTTTAAAAACTTCCATTGACCTTTTTTTTTTTCATTTATAGGGAAAGTTTTTGTCATAATTTTAAGAGGTAAATAAGCCTTTTTGTCTGCACGTACTAATAAGTGCTAATTGAAGTGCAGATAATTAAAGTTGCCTAATAAATTAGTTTCATTGAAAGATTAAGATGTGTAGCTTATTGATCCTTTGCTGAAATGTTTTTGGTTTTATGTCAGATAATAATGTGATGCACATCAGCGAACAGAATATTTTCTGAAAGGTCTTGAGAACTACAGTATCAAGATGTTCTTTTTGATATTGACCTGATATGGTCCTTTGTGTTCATTGTTAACAATTACATAGATTGGATTCGTGCTCAATCTTTTCTGTCCTTCAATCAGGAACATTGACCTTAACTGAGGTAAATAAGACCTGCAGATCTGAAATGCAACAAAAAAATATCATGCTCAACATGAGCCTTTAGGAACCGAACGCTACTGCAGATTTACTGATACAAAATTATTTTTGACATTCACTTACAGCAGGAGTTAAGATTTCAGGAGCAACTAAAAAATGTCAGGTAAAGCAAGTAAGAAAAATCTAGACGTGTCTTAATGCGTAAACGTCAAGCTTTTAAGACTGAGAACATTTATTGCACCACTCAACTATTTTCGTAAATTAATTTTAATCACCAGGAAACGCATATTTGAATTTTGCGTGATGGTTTTGTGGTTTCACTCATGTTCAACCTTTATGAAGGGAGCAGAACTTTCGTCCACAGCCCACATTTCCTGTTTTACAACTCTAACAGAATCCTGTTCAACTGTTCAAAGCTCATCAGATTGTTTTGTGCATAATTGTGATTTAAAGAGGTTCAGACACATTTCAGTAGAAATCAATAACCTTTTCATGCAACAGTTTACAGCAGGCGGTTTCATTGATTTTTATTTATTTATTTATTTGGCTCAGATTTAACAGATGCCTGTGCAGCAGCAGTTTTCATCTTCTTTATTAGATCCATGACCAGAACCTGCATTCATTTAAACAAGACATAAGACAAACCTGGAACCTTAGTTTGGAAAATTAAACTTTATTATCACACAATCAGATTAATTATTTTACAGATCAGTTCTTGTTTTCAGATCACACTGAAGCTTTAAAACTGCTCATGTCAAGACTTGCATTAAGGCTCTTTCTGCAACATGGAACATGGGAGTATTTAGGCTTCAGCAGCCAACACTCTGGCCCTCTCCTCTCTGTAGCCTTTGAGGAGCTGGTTGATGAGAGTCAGTTCATTCTCCTTCTTCACGGGATAAAGAGGTGGAAACGGGTTGCCTTTGTACTCCAACACGGCCATCTGGGCTCTGTCCAGGTTCTCTCTGTTGGGGATCCGGCACATCCGCGTGTAGCTGGTTGAATGGTTTTCAAAACGCGGAGCGAGGACTTTAAAGAGCTTCGGGACGAGATCTTTCTCCTGGAGAGAGGGAGCAGGAGGGAAACTTCAAACAAACTGCTCTCCATTACGCAGCTTTTACCTCCACAAGGATGAAGAGAGCTGCAAACGCGCACCGTGAGCCAAAAGCTGGCCATTTTCATCGCCTTCTCATCTGTGTCTCCTTTCTTGGCGTAGTCGATCAGCTGGGAAGATGAAACAAAAAAGATCCAGAGTCAGAAAGACTTAACGTTTAGGAGAATTCAGATTATGCTGCATGATTACGTTTACAAACAGGTAGCAGTTTCTACACGAGGTTCAACCAGATTTCAGGAGAATCTGCAGGATTACTAGAAAGCTTTACAGAAGGCCAAAGTCAGGCTTAAACATGTGGAGAAAACCCAGACGAGGCTCAGCTGAGCCACAGGCGAGGGACACATTTTATAAATTTGACTTCTCAATAAGTAACTGACATATTTTAATAAGTGCAGATAGATTATTTAACAACTTTCCTGATTCAATTTAAATTTAAAATATAAATGAGCAACTTGTTTGAAGACTTTGAAGAAAATAAATTCACCAGTAGCTGCTGATCTGTGATATTTGAATAGATGCATGAAAAAACATTATAAAATATTATAAACATTATATTTTTAGACACTTATATACAATGTTGTATTTTCTAAAGAGATGCTTTCTCAGCAGACAATATAGCATATATTATATAACAATCTGTAATAAAAAAGCAATTTTACTGAAAATTAGGCACAAGGGAGCCTTAACCTTTCGTTTGTCAAAGGAGTGAAAATAGCTGATAGTTGTCGGATTCAGAGCTGTGTGATCTGTTTATTGATGATATGAGGATTACAGAGAGAAATCTGTGGAGAAGGACATTAGTAGCAGCAGCAGCTAAGAGGATACATGCTCAAATATCCTCAGGGCAAAAAAAGGAGTTTGGAGTTCAGGCCTATGCAGGAGCTCCACCTTCTGGACCTGCTTTAAGCTCAGTGGAGAGAAACGTTGGAGAGATTTTACTAAGTCTAGCAGAAACAGAAACCGCCTTGAGTCGGTAGAAAGCTTCCAGAGATCAGTGACCAGATCAGCATCACACCGTCTCTGGTGTTTCCATCTGTTAGCAGTTAGAGTCAAACTGTAATCAACAAGATTAAACGCATAAAACGCAACGAGCAGAAATCTGAAAAGGGCCTGCAGTGTTTTAAGCTCTTTGAATATTTCTACTATATGTTGTTTGTTCATGGGAAAACAATTTAAATAACAGCATTTAGCTGCACACTCTGGAAAAATAAGACATTATTACCCCTATACTGATGAAAGCAGCAGTTTACATTGATATAAAAAGATATGTAACCTTTGGTCCTGGTTGTCTTGCATTAACTCAAATAAACGTTTCCCCATTTTATGTCAGAGTTTAATTAAATTATATTGATTTGTTAAATGACAGAATTCACTATAATTGCTTTTTAAACTGTAAGACTTGGGTCAGACATTTTTGGTTATTCTTCCCTTCCACAAAGTATTAAATATGTATTTATTTCAAAAATATCATTAAGCAGATAGAAATGAACAAGAAAATGAAACTTTTAGTCTAATTTAGTAAGAAAGAGTTGTGAGGCTAATGCATGGCTTCAATTGTAGTTAATCTGCATTTTTAAATAACTGAAAAAATAAAAATAAAGGCGTGCATGAAAACTAACAAACAGTTTTCCGTCTTTTTAAGCAACCGTATATTTTAAAATGTGGAATTTGTGGACATTCAAGCTTGTAAAAGAGATAACAATTTTAACCCAATTTGCTGGAGAGCATAAGAGAAACGGGTCAGATTTTGTCCTGAGCCATTGCTTCTGTCTGATCAGGAGAACCGGGCCTCGTCCTTCCTTCCTTCCTCACCTTCTCGGCGTAGAAACGGACCTCATCGGCTCTGACCTTCGTGGTTTCTATCCTCTCGTGCCGAACCAGTCCAGTCAGGATGTTCCGCAGCATGTTGATCCGGGACTCCGGGCCCAGGCCCATCCTCCTGGCCACCCGGCCGTGGGAGATCAGCATCTGCAGCGTGAGGCGCATCGCGTCCCGCGGGTTCCGCCACACTAAAAGCGTCCACGTTAAACAAAAGTTATCTATAAAAAATATAACAATAAGTTAGGCACCTAATAGAGCGAGCGAAGTGCTGCGCCAGTCTGTCTTTTACGAAAAAAAGAGGACATTAACATGAAAGAATATCTCCGTTTGCTACGGTAACTTTAGTGTCTTTGACATTGTCGGTGCGTCGGCGAGAGTGTCCGACCTGCTCACGAAACTAGGAAACCACAGTTCCGCTGACATACGTAATAAATATAAACACACGTTGACTTTTCAATGAATAAATAAATAATAGAAACAGAGAGCATTTCTATTTATATTACTTAGTTTATTATTTTCTTTTCGTACATCTATTGAATACATTGTGTAACTAAATTAAAGTATTATTTAGTAAAATATTCCACAGTTAATAGCAGCATAGGGAGAATTTACCACTCATATTCAACAAATAAAACAAATAAAAAAACCAAAAACAAAATTAAAACCAGTTGCTTATTTTCTGTCTCAGCACGAGGGAGAATCTTCTCCATGCAACATGAACTCCTAGGAAACAGCTCCCTGCTGCTCTGCTTTACACAACAGCTTATTCCCCATGCAAGGGTTCTGGAGAACAAAGAAATCCTATGTAAGTGATTAGGATACATTTCAAATAAATTGTGTATTTAAATTTCAAAGGAAGACTCTAAGCCCTGACAGGACTCCTTGCTTCATTCGACATTCAGCAGGGAAGCATAACATCAACATTTTTCTCAGTTGATGTATTTCTAATAATACTATGGAGATGGAATTCACATCAGGTGTCTGTAGCAAACCTACCCGACTCCAATGATAACAAAAAAGCAAGCAAATATATATTTGTCTATTCCAGATGTTTTACTTTTTTCCTTTAAAAGTAAATGTTGTAGTGGTGCTGAATTTTCTTTAGACTGCTCAGTGAGAAATCTTTCTCACTATGACTGGTTTGAGATGAAGTGATCATCTTTTGACTTAATTATCCACTACTTTCTGATGGTCTATCACTTGAAATCATAAGCAGGAAAGCAATGGTATGTGAAGTTTTATATATAATAAATGACTCGTCACATTTTAAAATTAAATGGCAAACCATGAGTTTAATCTCACAAACTGCCAAGATGATGACACTTGTCAATATCTTACTCTTTTCTGGGGCTAAAAGAACAACATTACATTCTTCTATTTCTGCAGCCCTGGAGTTTTTGGAGTTTATTATAGATACATCATTTGAGCAGAAAATTGTTCTTGAAATATAAAGTGGGTGTGAGGCAATTGGGGCAACCTATGAATATGTCCTTTACACATTTGGACTTCTGTTCATGTCAACTATGCCAGTGAGAACTTTGTTCTTGAAGCCATAAGGAATGTCTTTGTTTGTGTGAGTATGCACAGACCTGAAGGATATGTCTTTATAAATGTAAAACAAAACATAAAGAATATCAAAGAGAGTTTATTGTTCCTTTTTGTATGATTTTGCTTGATGATAAAAAGTTTTGCAAAATCTCCTTATTGATAGCATATTAGAAGAAATGAAAGCAGTGTTAGGTGGCTGTAGACAGCTTTGACAGTTTTTTCTGGTTACTTTGTAATAAAGTTATTATACAGGAATAATTGTTCTCCTATGGAAATACTAAGAAATGTACTGATTTTTAATATAATTTCTTTGCTGTGAATCATAGAGATGTTTCTTGCAGAACCAGTGGAACATTTTCACCATTATGACTTTTGTTATGTCAAGAGAATCTGAAAGCTGTGCATAAAATGTGGGAACAACAACATGTAGGAAAATAAGGCACAAGATGACATAAAACCAGGAAGATATTAGGTTCTATGATTTATTTAATGGTGTCAAAGTATCTACATGGTGTTCAGGATGATGGTAGACAAACAGCAGTGTTAGATGACTCTAGAACGATCCAGTTTAGTTGTTGGCCATGGTGCTCTGCAGCCAGTCGTTGAAGAGGCAGACCTGTGAAAAAAGGACAGTAACACAGATTAGGACAAGGAGGTTGTATTTAAAAAAATAAACAAAACTTCAATTGTAACTATTCCTAGTTTGTTTCTGTATAATTTCAAATACAAAGGAAATGTTGTTTTACCTTGGCATAGACACCAGGGTGATCTCTCTCAGCACATCCATATCCCCAGGAAACAATTCCCTGCAGCTGACCGTTGCACACAACAGGGCCACCAGAATCACCCTGACAAAAGAACAGATGAAAATGATTGAAAATTTGTGATAATCAGTTGGAAAGATATTTCCAGCATTCCTGGAACAGCAGGTGGAGTGTCCTGTTCAAATCTTTGAATATTGATCTAAATTGCTCCTCACCTGGCAGGAGTCCTTGCCTCCCTCCAGGTATCCGGCACAGAACATGGAAGCAGTGATCATTCCAGGATAGGAGTTATTACAATCATTGTCAGAGATGATGGGGATGTCCAGACACTGCAGCTTGTTACTGTCAGCAGCTGAGATGTGTAAAAAACATATTAGTCTCTAAACCAGATGTTAAAACTCTCTTTAAATCTGAGAATCAGCATTAAATCTGACTCACTGGAGCTCATGGTGTTGCCCCAGCCAGAGACTTTGCACATGGTGCCAGCAGGAGCACAGCTAGTGGGCAGAGCCACAGGCTGCACATACTGGTTGAGGGAGGCGGGACTGCTGAGCTTGATCAGCAGGATGTCATTGTCGATGGTGTAGCTATTGTAACCGGGGTGACGAATGACAGTAGCGGAGCTGATGAACTGCTCAGTTCCCTCAGAGATGCCGATGTGATGCTCTCCCAGACGCACTTCAATACGGCTTCACAGAGTTTGACAACAGAGCATGAGAACAAACACACAACACGGCTAATACAATCGTCTCATGAGCTTCTTCCATGAGTCCAGAGTGATGTTGACCACTTACGACTTGTAGCAGTGAGCAGCAGACACAACCCAGTACTCGTTGACCAGGGAGCCACCGCAGAAGTGGTAGCCGGAGTTCAGAGACACTTGATGGGGCTGAGAGTAGGGTGTGCACTCATACCCTCCGACGATCTTATCGTCATCCAAGGCAACTAAAGACACAGACAAATGAAATCCAGGGTTAAACTAGACATGTTTAAACTCAGTTCAATAGTTTATAGACAAGGCAAACTTACAAGCAGCTCCAATGAGCAGAACAAACACCAGAGACCTCATGGTTGCTGAGTGATCTTGTTGATGAGAGAACTTTGTCTGCAGTCCTGGTTTTTATAGGAAGGTTGTTTGAGGTTTTCTTATGAGGAAACCTCCCACTGTTATCTGTGACCAACCAGCTTCCAGAACAAAACCACTGAATGTTGGAAAAACAAAAATTTTTTGTGTTGAGGGTTGGCCTTCTGATATCCAGTTGACAATTAAAATATATTCTCTACATGGTTTACATTTATTTTAAAGTATATTAACGCAGATTAACTTTAACCAAGGAACTGTGTCGTAGACACATTTATTTGGAAATCTTTGGAAAAGTACAACTCGTGTCGAATGACACTCTCATTATTGCAAAGTCTTTAACTTTTTTGTGCCAATTTGGACCAAGTAGTTCACATCTTCACAAATAATCATTGTACATATTTTTCTTTTAAGTAAAAATATAAGTTAAAATCAGTAAGGTCTCATTTACATGAAACTATAACATATCGCACTTACTCAGTGATTTCTCGATATCCAATGCTGATATTTTTTAATGTTTAACATGTTATGTCCATCATTTTACACTGTTGGGCTAGAAACAGCCCATCTAATTAATTGATTTATATTAGTATTATCAGTCAACGTGTAATGAAGTAAAGTATTAAAAGACTAATGGTGAAAATCTACTCATGTTTGACACACAGATTTGAGCAAATGCAAAAAATAATTCCACACTAACATCTTTCTTATCAATTAGTGGAAAAATAAAAGTTTGATTAATTAATTTGATGGATTTCAAGAAAACAAATTCAATATTGTGCCAGAAATCCTTATGGCTTTTCAACAACTGGGTTAGTGATTAATACTGAGACGGACTGTATCTGAATCTGTAAGTGAAGGGATAATGTGAAAACTCCATCTGTTCTACTTGACTGGAATATCTACAGACTCCTCAAACATTATGCAGAAAAAAAATCTGTAATTCTCTTAATGAAACTTACAAACAGAGACGTTTTGAAGAGAGAAAGATGGTGAATTTGAACATAACTGAGGATCTGAGAATAATAATAGTTGCATTTCTTCACTTCAAGATGATCTTTGTACCTAATTTTTTGTTTTTGGCATATGGTATTACTATTTACTCTGTTTTTAAAAATGTAAAATACTTTCTTATTTTCCATTTCTCACTGTTCCAAATGCTATTTGGAAAGGAAAATAAACTTTACAAGGATCTCACAACCTCCATGACGGAATTTGCGGCTGGGAAACGCACAGCTGTGAGACGTCTAAAAATAGAAGTGGTAACACTCTGGTAATGTAAACCTAATAAAAAAAATGCAATATTCATTTTACATATTCGTCTTATTTAGATGTCTGAATTTAAATAAATATAATTTTCTTTTCCTCTTTATGACTACGAATGCAACTACAACTGTGAATGGTCAGTGTTTTTATCTTTTCTTGTTGGTATTAATCAGATTGTGATACTATAGTTTATATTTTAGGCACCAAACTGTTTGCAACAGTTTGGAGTGTTAAAACTGCTTTTAACCTCCTAACAGAAAGGTTTAAATAACCACAATTTTTTAAACATTTGTGCTTAGTAAATAGTGGGACTGACTGATTGACTTTTCCATGCTATTTTCCAAATTTATATACACAACTCTTCTAAGCTAATATTTGAAATGAGCTTCTTGTGGGTGTCTTCTGTCATACCGATAAACCTTATGCAATATATCTGTACTCATAATTTAGTACATAAGATTTAGTAACTACTTGACAACTGGTAAAGACAAAACTTTACTAGCTGCTTGTTTTATTCCAATTGCCTTTGATGATGACAAGATAGTTGAGGGGTATGAGTGCCAACCCCTTCATCTGGTCAATGAGAACGAACTGGGTTGTGACTGCAGCTCACTGCAAATTTGTGTAAGTGCACTGTTGTCCTCCTGTCTAAAATTAAAGTTTATTTGACTTATATTTGCCCTTGATGGCCATTTTATGTGCTCTTACACCACATTGATCCATTCAAATATATA
>CAEGAF010060981.1:0-13807 GCA_903067075.1 Micropoecilia bifurca
CACACACACACTCACACCTAGGGACAATCTGGAGAGGCCAATTAACCTGACAGTCATGTTTTTGGACTGTGGGAGGAAACTGGAGAACCTGGAGAAAATCCACCATGCACAGGGAGAACATGCAAACTCCATGCAGAGAGACCAGGGCCGGGAATCGAACCCAGAACCTTCTTGTAAGACAACAGCTCTACTAACTGCACCACTGTGCAGCCCAGGAGATTTGCCAATATTAGCTTACATTTATATTTAAATATTATATATTTTCTTTGACTCACATACAGTGTGATTTTTTTGTCTATTTATGAAAATATATTTATTCTGGTGACTGTAAAAGGAAAGTACAAATTTGAACAAATGTTTAAAAAATATATACATTTATATTTAGTATGTAAAGCTACTGGACGTTCACTTTGTACCTGAAATATTTGGATATGAAACAATAAAATCTGAAAAAAGTATAAAATGGCAAAGGCTTGGAATGACCAACTGATTCTCTGGCTCTAGTCTTGTCTGTAGTTCAGTAAGTTAAGTATTTATATCTGTGGAGAAATCTTTGGGGACAGAACAAAAAGGAAAAAAAATGATCCAATCTCTGTGTGTTTGATGTGAGTGAGGGCCTGATACCCTGAGCTGAGGGAGTCACATCCCTTTTTCCTTCAGATCTAATAAAAAAAACTTAAAAAAAAAACAAAAAAAAACATATACTTCCAATCTCATTTCCATCTCAGCCAACAGCAGCCTGCACACACACACACACACACACACACACACACACACACACAACTCACACACGCTGGTCCTTTTATGAAAATATCCTAAAGTCAATCAGGTTCTGCAAATTTTATGAGCTGGCCGTCGCCCTCCTGAATTTCTTAACAGGTTGTCAAAGTAATCAAGGGGCTCTGAGCGCTGAATCAGAAAATCATCTCCTCCAGCCTGTTATTAACAGACTGTTCCCTCGTCTCAGCCCTTCACTGCTGCTGTCCTCCTCCTGCAGCAGGCCTGTGTCGTCGCTCCAACAGCCTCATTACCAACAAAATTCACAGGTGAAATGCAAGAATGTTCCTTATTACGCACACTGAGAGAACTTTAAAGGAGGAGCAGAATAAGATCAAATCTTCCTGCTGCCGCAGCCCCATCTGCTCCAAGCAGAGCCGCATTCACAAAGATGTGCATCACAGCTTTGGTGCCAGAGAGAAAAGTGATTTTACTCATGAAAATTTCAATATCGGCAAGTGTGAATTTGTGCGCTGTAGGTCTAATATGTCCCCTGGCCAACGGCTCCACGTCGTTTCAAAGAAACCTACTGCAACTTTGACATTTTCAAATATTTAAATATTGTCTATATTCATTAAAATCCTGAGCTATTAACATGACTCACCTGGGATTAGACTGAGTTTTACATAAATAACAGTAGAATAGTGTTTGTAAAACAGCGTTTTCCTAAAAAAAGAAACATTTTTGTGTCCACCCCCTCCAAAAAAATTGAGGCGCTGAGCTTCTGCCCCTGTAAGTCCTTTTATTGTCTGTCACCTCAAAGCAGCTCATTTTCCTCTGACCTCAAAGGTGGTTGAAAAATCACCAGTACATTGACAGTTTCGGAAATACTCAGATACCACATCTATGTTCCAATTATTAAGAAAATATCATGCTTTCAGTTTTTCATTTTGAAAAGAATGTCAAATTTGAAGTTGTAGAGTCATGTGACGTCCTGTTCCAGATGCAAAGCTTCCGACACAGTTGCCTTACTTTAATTTCCTTTTTAACGTTTGTTCATATATGGAAATGAATATTTATGTCATTGTCATAACTATAGAAGTGCCCAAGCACAGAGATCCAAAAATGATTAATGTA
The DNA here is from genome assembly GCA_903067075.1 of Micropoecilia bifurca. Lineage (NCBI taxonomy): Eukaryota > Metazoa > Chordata > Actinopteri > Cyprinodontiformes > Poeciliidae > Micropoecilia > Micropoecilia bifurca. The sequence continues at coordinate 1,855 of CAEGAF010060981.1, forward strand.
ACGGAGAAGCAATAATGAGTTTTAATACTCCTCTAATCTAGAACAAACTTCCAGTAAACTGTAGAGCAGCTGAAACGTTGACTTCCTTTAAATCAAGGCTAAAACTCCACCAGTTTAGAGCTGCATTAACTGGAACTTTGGTCAATATAGTTGATGGATATTTGTTTTTCATGACGTTTGACAAAATGCAAGGTTTGTTTCATAACAGGTTGCTTTATTATGTTTTTATGGTATGATTCACTTTGAACCACATTGTTGCTCAAATGTGCTACATAAAAAAAACTTCATTGATTTATTTAATAAGAATGTGACAAAAATAAAACTACAAATTGTTTCAAAAAATAGAAATCTGGGGGTACAAGGAGCAATGCATGGGACCACAAGGTGGGCAAAACTAAAATCCAGCAAGTAGTGACTGACAATGAGGAGCTTAAATACTAGGTAGCTTGATTACTGGAATAGAGAACCGATGGCTGATCGGTAAAGAGCTGCAGCTGTAAGATGTGAGACCAGACATGTAGACGGAAGAAAGAGAGGAGCAGGAAGTACACATAAAACAGGAAACAGAAAAAAAGACATTTAACAGAGACAAAAATTAAGTAAATTTAAAGAACGACGAGCTAAAGGGACATCCAATCACAAGTAAATAAGCAGCAAAGAATAAGAAGAATCTAAATAAAAGCAAAAGAAAAGAACTAATCAAAGGATGAACAGAACATAAAAAAATCCAGAAATAAAAAAATCAACCAGAATTATGTCATTTTATTGGAATATCTCCAATAAAATGAATCCATTTTGCCTGCCAAGTGGGGCATCAGCATTCAATATGGCTGCCTGAAAACATAAACTGGAACTGGGGTTTTAGTTTAGTTTATGTATCTGGGGGAAATAAATAAAACCAAACCCATCTGAGAAATAATGAGGCTGAGTTGGGGTTTGACAGCAAAATGTCACCATGACAACAAGGAGGGCTCCTCATTGGATGAAACACAGGCAAAATAAAAGGAGGCTGAATTTCTTGGAAATTTGCAATTGTAATTCCAGATACTTTGAAATAACATTAACTGAGGATTTTCCTGAGCTCCTCTCTGCATTTCCTTAGAATCACCTTTTTTATGTTTTCCAATCTCCAGGCTCCTTCTGTTCAGCTGTGGAGGTTGTCTGGTAATATCGGCGGATGTGTGAGCGCCTGGAGTGGTGGAGCTCCTCTGTGACCAAATATTCATCTCCTCTCTGCACCCAAAAGAATCCATTAATATTTCCAATTAATGCAAATAACCTTAAATGATGAATAATTGTCCCCGTATCAGGATTCAATTACCTTTAAACACCTTCGAATTGCTGATTCAAAATTAGGAATTTTTTTTTTTTTGACAGAGGGATTCTAGAAAAAAAAGTGTCTCCAGTAATCAGGAGAGAGAAGTAAAAGATTCCACCACAAAATCCTGTTGGCACCAGTACTCTGACTCTACGTCACGAGGTTATTATGGTTAACTAAAATAACTAAAAATGATTATTTTTACCTTCACTGTTAAACCTTTCAGAGGAATAGCCTCAACATCCTCAGCAGTGTTTCACCACATATCACAGAGTTCAGTCCTGTGATAACATTACAGCATCACCTTGTTACTCTTAGCCTGCTGGATAAATGACGCAATGCTCTCCGAGGTGTGGTTGGTTTTCTCCCACTAGATAATATTCACTGTGTACATGGTGAACTCAGCATGACGTCACATTACAAGTCACGGTTTCTTGGAAGCAGCTGATCTGTCTGTTTGGTCAGTGTCCATCAGTTTCTTTAAACACAACAGCTACAAATGACTAACTGATGACTGAAAAGAGCTTGGAGGCCAAAGGGTCAACTTATCCCGCTTGTGTGAAGCAACAGCACCATCTACAGGTGGAGGATATACAGAGATGAGCGTGCAAGAAGTAAAAGTCTTTATTATGTGTGCAATGTACTCAGTAAAGTAACAGCTGCTCAGTGAAGGTCTCAGAGGTTTGTTAGAAAAAAATGGGCGAACATGGAGATCAAGGAGGACAGCGGACGATTCGGGGAGAAGTTCAAAACAAGAATTAGGTCACAATTGAATATATTCAAAGTAATAAAAAAAAGAGAAAATCGGAGAATCATTAAATCCAATTACAGGACATGAAATGAGGTCATAGGTTCATTACCATTTTCTATTTTATTAGCAGGCAGTTAGCGTTAGCCTCAATCGCCTCGAGTCACACAATGAAATGACGTCTGCGTGCGACGGAAATGTTTGCCTGACAGAAAAGTCTCACGAGAAAATTAAACTACATAGAATACAAAATTTCAGACCTGTGATTAACAAATTTAAGACCTACTTACATTTTCCACAATGAATTGAAGACCTTTATTTTAGATACATGAATTTAAGGCTTTTTAAGAATATGCTAAACATATGGATCTTCATAAAGTGTCTACGACTGTATATTAAACGGCTTACATAATCTTCATCTATGATTAATGAACAAAGAAATAAATCAACAACACTAAAACATATTTTGCTAATGATCTTGGGCATATCTGTTAATATCTTGAGTTAAAACACAAGTTTCTTGGGTTGTTCCCATGGAAACTCTCTTCTTCCAAAGTGACCGTAGCAGGCCGTGGCCTGGTAAATCGGCCGCTTTAGTCCCAGCTCTCTGTAAATGACAGGAAACGGCGTCTCAGGCACAGTTTTTCTTTCAGGGCTCGGCCCGTACGTGATGCGGCGGGAGGGTTGGATGGCACTTCACGTACCTCACAATGACTCCAGGTCGGAGGTCAAAGTTCTTCTTCACTATCTGCAGCAGCTCGTCTTCGTCCCTGTCCGAAGTGCCGTAGTGGAACACGGTGATGGAGAGTGGGTGACTCACACCGATGGCGTACGAGATCTGAGAGGAAAACCACAGGAAGCATCACCAGCTGCGTTTCCACTGTTCCACTGAGAACAGAATTGTGTTGTGTGGCCTTTCCAAAATAAATCTGCTTACTGGGAACATGGCAATTTCCAAATAAACTATTGCGTGAACAAACTTATTCAGGTGTGATTTTGATTGCGTGAAAACACCGCAATGGCGACATTGTGTTTTTTCATCATTAGTGGAACATTGACGAGGTTTTGTGCACATCTGTAATTGAAACACAGCTGCTGAAGAGGGTAAGTCAGGTTCATAGCTGCCACATCGGGGGAGGGTCTCACCAACTGCACCATCCCTGCACCTGCCTGGTGGTCTCACACTATTATTTCCCAACTTATGATGCCTTCTTGTGCACCTCTGGATTTTTGTAACTTTTTACCATTTTTTTCTTACACAATAACTTGGCGGACTGCACTAGGGCCCTTACTACCAAGCTTGGCATCCCACTGCCTTTACAGTAACCAGGAACACTGCGTGGGTCTCACCTGAACCAGGGCCCTCTTGCACAGCCCCGCTTTGACCAGAGACTTGGCGACCCAACGGGCCGCGTAGGCACCTGACCGATCCACTTTGGAGTAGTCCTTCCCAGAAAAAGCTCCACCTCCGTGGCCGCCCCACCCGCCGTAGGTGTCCACGATGATTTTACGTCCTGTGAGTCCTGCGTCACCCTGTAGATAACAGAACCCCGACAAGTCGCGTTTTGAAAGGGAAAGCTCTTTGGTGCCTGTAGATGCGTCGACGCCGACCTGTGGGCCTCCCATCAGGAACTTGCCACTCGGCAGCAGGTGGTAGATGGTTTTCTCGTCCAGATACTTGGCAGGAACGACAACTTTCACCACCTTCTCCATCAGGTGGTGCCTGATCTCCTGCAGGGTGATGTCGGGGCTGTGCTGCACGGAGATGACCACGGTGTGGATGCGCAGCGGTTCCAGGACGCCCTCGCTGTCTCGGTACTCCACCGTAACCTGGCGCACCGCGACAGAGACAACGGGGCTGACGAAAACACAACAAGGACACAACAAGCTGAAGTGCAAGTTTCCACACCTGTGACTTGGAGTCTGGCAGTATCCAAGGACACTCTCCGTTAAGAGAAAGCTCCCTCATCCTGCGGTTGAGTTTGTGAGCCAGCAGGAGGGTTAGAGGCATGCACTCCTCCGTCTCATCAGTGGCGTAGCCAAACATCAAGCCCTGGAAATAAAAACCTCATGTGATTAAAGGTGTCCAATGTGTTTTGGTCACTTTCATCAAGTTCATTCGCGACTCCAGGCCACGAATGAACTTGATGGTCCTACCACTAATAAGCCCCAATAAGTAATTAATCTTATAATAAATTCAGATGAGCTCAAAAATGTCCATTCTGATGATTAATATGTTTTGAAGGGAAAATCTGTTTACAATGACTTCATAAGCCGTTTTATTTACGGTTTTGGTTGTTTGTGATTTTTATTTGTTTGTGGTTGTCAAGTTTTGTTTGGCAATAAATTTGCATTTACCCACGAACAAAGGCAAAAAAAAGCTAGCTGGCTAGCATGCTAGTAAGGTTAGATTAGCAGCTAGTCAGTGGTAGATTCAACCGCCTTGAGAATACGAGAATGTACAAGATTAAATAGTCCTGCCACAACAAATTTAAGACTTTTAATTTAAGCGAAATAAAAAATTTTTAATTAACTGAAGACATTTGAAGGCTTTAATTTTAGATACATGAATTTAAGACTTTTTGCGGATGCTGGGACTCCGTACATCAGGTGCATTTATAGTATAAGGTCAGATAATGAACCTGGTCCCCAGCCCCGATGTCCTCCTGATCTCTTCCTTCAAACACACAGTCTGATATCTCCTCAGCCTGCGGCTCCAGGGCCACCAGCACGTTGCAGGTCTTATAGTCGAAACCTGAGGACAAAAACAAGCAGCAGGGTTTTGATCTATTGCCTGATTTTCTGGGAACATACCTGCAAACGTACACAGACAAGTCAACCACGCCATACCTTTCGACGAGTCATCATAGCCGATCTTCTTGACGGTGTCTCGGACGACGGACTGGAGATCCACGATGGCTTTAGATGTCACTTCTCCAACCAGTAAAATCATGCCGGTCTTTGCCACACACTCTGGAATCAGGATTTCAACACATGATCGGGGGTCCCGCTAACGCTAGCAAGTCTTTTATGTTTCAGCTTTTGTTTGATGTGACAGAATTTCCAAAGTTAACATTTTTTAATAAGTAGATTTAACATCTCTGACGATAGCAATATTTTACAGGGAAAGCACAATATAACGGAATTCACATCGTATCGATTTCATGAGTAAAACTGAGCCAATATTAGCAAACAATGTTTATTTCCGTCCCATTGCTGTTTGTGTTCGTGGAGGCAGTTGGTCATGTGGTGTTTGTTCGGTCATGTGACTGTGATAGTGATGCAGCAAAGAATTATGGGGTGTTTAACTGAAGCACAGAAATAAATTATAGCACTGCTGTGGTTATTTGTGTTAAAAAGGCAGAAAATACAAGAAATGAAGAGGAGGAGAGCTGATTAGAGAAGATAATTTATGAGCTCAGTGATGTTCAGACTCACCACAGGCCACCTTAGAGTCTGGGTCCTGACTCAGGTAAGCATCCAGGACGGCGTCGCTGATCTGATCACACATTTTATCTGCAGAAACAAAAGACATCAAGTTTAAAAAGAGAACCTGAACAGAAACGACTGTAAAACAATCAGACACTCACCGGCCTCTTTATTAGGAGCATTTAGTTTTGGTTGAAAAAACACTGACAGTTATGAATTACTGTAATAATGTAGGTAAATGTATATTATTGTAAGCAAATCATTTGTACTAGAAATTATGTTACTGTAAATGTAAATTATATAAATATTTGTTAAATCATATGTAGTTATGTCAATAATTAATTTCAGTATTTTATCTGAATTATTGCACCATGATAAATTAAACTGCCTCTGTGGTTTGTCAAATAAATCTGATTGGTTAACCTTACACCCACGACTTTACACCATATATTTTGCATAAAGACATTAACTCAGCCCACTAGACACTTTTTAATAGGCAAAAATGATAAATAAAGCAACTATATTTTTGAGAAATAAGTGTGTCCTTCACAGAGATAATAAATTAGATATTTGTTTAATCATTGAGTCATTAAAGCAATCATTCAATTATTTTTTTTTTATTTAACAGTTGAGGAATGTAAGTTGCAAGTTTATAAAAAGATTTTTTTACATATTTGTTCAAACTGTCATTATGTTGTGACAGTATGGTATGAGACAGATAATCTATGTAAAAAAAAATTAAGCTCCTCTAAATTCTCCCAGTGCTAACTAGAAACAAAAATCAGAGCCAGGAGGCGGGTCTTAGCGCTGTCAATCATATCCCCACCCCACCTCACTACCTTGCTCTCTGCTAATGGTACTTAGCACATCCATGCTTCTCACGATAAACGGTTTTCCTGCAACGGTGAGTTATTTCTCTGCCTTTAGCACATTTAGCAGCAAGTTTGGGAGAGTGATTGACAGCGCTAAGACCCTCCTGTGGCTCTGACTGGGGGTTGTACTGGAAGTGATATATTTCTTAAAACGGAGGAGGTGGGTGGAGGATCTTTTCATTGATTATCTGCTTCATATTATTATATGTGCAACATGGTGACAGCTTTAACAGATATGTACAAAAAGAAAAAAATTAACAGTTGGCACTTTTGGCCTCCATACAAATGTTCTGAACCATTTCCAATCAACTTTCTTTCATATGAAAATATAGTAGCGTAAACTAAATGTTTAGTCCGTTTCGGTCTTTAAGCGCCATTGAAATGACTTCAACTTACTAACTGCTAATTAACTAACTACTAACTAACCGTAACTAACTGCTTCACAGCAGCTCGACCGAATCCGCACATGTGCAGACAGTGTGTTCTCTGCAGCCTTCCTTCGCCGTTGTGTGTGTGTGTGTGTGTGTGTGTGTGTGTGTGTGTGTGTGTGTGTGTGTGTGTGTGTGTGTGTGTGAGCTTGACGGGGTACAGTACCAGAATGTCCTTCCCCCACAGACTCGGACGTGAACAGGAAAGTCTTGCCGCTGCGCTTTCCGCTGCTGGGATTCATCTCTGCTGAAGAGAAACGGAGCTTTAACGGAGTCCAAACGTGGCGACGCAGAGTAAAAGAAAAAAAAGAGAGAGAGAGAGAGAGAGAGAGAGATGACCGTAGTGGCTGTAAAAAGCAATGATTAACTAAGTGTGGAGGTTGAAGCTCAGGTTGGTTTTGATAAAACCTTTTTCTTCAGCGCTCCTGCGGAAATGAGCTGCTATAAATGATCTGGGTGAAAGTTTTCAGGGCCTCACCGAAACCCTGCAGGCTGATGGCTGAACACATTCTAGGGATGTTCGTCAGGAAAGGAGCCGCTAGGTGGCGCTGTGGTGTTACATTTGACCACACATTTCAGTGCAACCGGAGAACTTTAACGACAGTAAAATACGTGTAATATTACTGACTGTGGTACAGACCAGAGGTGCCATTTGTTGCTCTCTGAAGGACTTTGTGCGGTTTGTGGCCTCAAATCTAATCTAGAATTGAGGAAACATGGCCTGCAAGCATAAACAGTAATGGGAAAAAAATAAGAATTTTTACTTTTTTCTCGAAATTAAGTGTCTTTTGATTGTGGAAGATTAAATTCAAAATTCAGAGACAAATGAATTCTGAAAGAAAAAAAATTGGAGATTAAAGTCAGAATTCAGTGGCTTTTGTCCTCTTGCATAGGTTGATGTGTAGACGGACACAAAAAAATTCTCCTGGCCCAGAAAACAAGCAAATCATCCCAAAAATATTACAAACTGTACTCCTGTGTCATAGCAACACAATCGTGTGAGACCCTATTAAAGTTTTCAATCTACAATTTGTAGGTCAATTTCACACAAATCTTTTGTTTGTTTAAATAAAATCTTACATAAAAATAAAATAAATAAATAAAAGGCACATTCACATTTTGATTTAACAAAAATGAATTTTTGTGTTGAATTACAGAACAGAGACGTGAGAATTTACTTTGACCTTCCGTCACTTGGAGTAAGGATATTAAAAGTAGACAATAACTGGAAAATTATGTCTTGAATAGCCAAAACATCAGTATTTGTGGGGTTTTTAGTGTTCTGTTGGAAAACCCCAGATTTTAGAATCAAAAAGAAAGTGAAAATTCCCAACTGTAGAAAGTCGGTGTTACCTCCCAGATTACAGACAAACCCCAAACATTACAGTAAATGTTGCTAATGGTTTAATCTAAAGTCTTGAAGGTTTTATTACCCTGCAGTCATTCCAGTATTTTTGCTGACATGCAGGATCCTCGATGTCTGTTAGTGTGACTCATGTCCAGATCCGCTTTATCTTAGGAAAAGTTAAACTCACAGAGCTTCTGCTTCTGGTCACACAGAGAGACTTTTCTTCAGCTTCATTTATGTAATATTTGCTTCCCTGTTCGTCTCTGATGAAATAAAACACTAATTTCCCAGGTTGTTGTGTTGCAAAATGTGTGAGGAACAAATACAAGAGAGGAAGAAAAACTGCATTCGGCTTAAGATTTTATTCACATTTCAATCTGTCAATGACTGGAAAGGCTGCTGATTAGAAATGATTCTTTTAATATGTTTACTGCTGTTGCTTTAAAGGTTTTTGCTAGACTTTAGATCTCTAAGGTATGGGAGAATGTCTTAGATTTTTTTTAAATCAATAATATTGGACCAGAAATTGATTAAAGCAGTAAGCCCAAGATAAATGCAAATAAACATAAAACCTTAAAAAGAAAACAACAAAACTACGGAAGTCAATTTCTGCCATGAAAAAAGAAAGAAAGAAAAATGGCTCTTAAGGAAATCATAATTACAAGTTTTCAAGTCAGGATTTTAGAGTTTTGAGACTGAAAGTCATAATCTCGACTTTCAAAGTTATTATTCTCTTGATTATGACCGAATCTTATAATTATGACTTTGAAAGTGAAAGACACGACTTCCTGGTGGGGTTTTCTGTTCCCGTTCATGGCAGAAATGGGCTTACATACAAAACAGAGCAACAAGTAGAAAGAGACAGAAAATGGTTGCAAACCAGGTCCAGAACTACGAAAGGAAATGGACAAATAATAAGAATGAAAACGCTCAGCAACTATAAAGCAATTATAAACTACAAATAAGTTATGAATTTAACAGGTGTTTGAAATATGTTGTAAGGAAACGTGGTTACATGACTCCATTAAATAAGATTCAGGAGGTTACTGAGTTTGATTCCATGCTCCACAGCATATTACAAACATGATGACATACAGTTTCCTTATATGCAAGATGTGAGAATGTTTGTGACAATTTATCTCCACAAATTGTTAAAATAATTCTTAATCGCAAAGGAAGTGGATGAAAACACGAGTTGTTTCAAATAAGCACATAAAACCACTCTTGAAAAAGAGAGAAAAATTTATTCATACATCTAAAAAAATGAGGTCAAAGATGCAAACAACTCATAACTTTACATTACGTGCAGCCGGGTCACAAAGATCAGACAATACTCTGATCTTTGTGTGATCAGAGTATACACTCTGATTACACTGAGTATGTTACACTCAGTGTAACATACTGTTACACTGAGTGTGTAATCTAGTAAAACCAAAAAAGATAGAAACTACAGCAGAGAGAAACTCCTGCTTCACTGTGGCCTGCATGAGGCAGATGGTGACTGTGTTTGCTGAAACAACGAGCCGCAGCAGCGCAGGATGAGGAAATGAAGTGGAGCAAGAGCGTGACTTCACCTCACCCCCTTTATTGTCTTGCAAATCTGCCTGTGTTGAAAACACACAGCCCTTTGCCCGGACATATCAGCAGAGCACCGGCCTGGATCCTCTCCTGACAGCTGATGGTATGTAAAAAACTAGAAAAAAATACTTAGAAATGCAGAGATGTGTTGAACAAACTAGTTATCCTCCCCCCCACCCCCCATTTAACCACTACAGAACTGTTGTGTTTTTGTGTGTCTTGTTAATGAATATGCAGCAGCTCTGTTTCTGTGAAGCAGGAAATGAAAGCGCAGCCTCAATGAGGTCAGAGTTGCTCTAATTCTTTGGTGTTGATGGTAAACGGCTCTAAAACCATTGAAAGTTTGATTGAGGCAACTGCTGGTTAATGGATAACTGAGCGGAGGCTCAACCTTTAGCAAGAATTTGTTGAGCGCAGGCCCTGTGAGTCATATGAGAGAAAAAGAAGCACCCTGAAGATCCCCTGCTTTTGTTCACCACATAGGTGGGACTGCTGCTGGAGGGCTTTTGTTTGATTTCATTCATATGAAGCTGAGTTTGATCCGTTAGGATTGAGAAATACTATGGTAAGTGTAAACTTTTCAGTTTTTAAACACAAAAGTTTACTTTAGGGTTTATTCTTCATATTTTAAGTGAGTCCCCGGTTTTCAGCTCGACTCAGTTTACCTTTTTCTTGTGATTTAGAGCTAGTTTACGTCAAACAGATCCAGTTGAAAATAGGTCAGGCATCAAAACGCTTCCTGTGTAGAAAAGTACCAGGAAGAGAAACCCACGGCCGGAGCTCCTCTGTGTGTTTTTGCCTGTGAGACTTTCAGTTTCCGTTAAATGTTTGACCCCAACCAAAACTGAGAACGTCGCCACGGTTTGTGTCCCGTGCAGGCAGACGCGAACCCTCAGCCGGCCGCCGCGGCCTCCTCCGGCACGTTTGACCAGGTGCAGAGTCAGGTCAATGAAGTTAAAGTTATACTGAAGGACAACATCAACAAGGTGCTGGAGAGGGGCGACAAAATAGACGACCTCATCGGGAAGACGGATGACCTCCAAGCATCTGTGAGTATGAGTAAAGAATGACATGGAAGCTTGAAGCACTCGCTTCACTTAGCTTTGAATCTATGCTAACATTAGCTATGTTTCCATTAAGTTACACGACTTACTTACAAAACTACATCTGCTTAATAGAAATAGATGTAAAACTGTAATGAGAACACATTTTCCACATCATATGAGTCACATGATCAGCAACCGGATGTTACTATTGGAGAAAACAACAGGAAGTAGTAGTAGGAGGATGGTTGTCTTTGGTTTTGTCATACGATGTGCGGCATCGTACGACTCATAAAAGGTTGTGTCATTCCAACGTGTTGAATCCATCGCTCTTCTAGAAAATAACCCACTACAATTTCCGCAAAACGCTGCATACGTAGCCACTCCCAAGTAGGCGGAGCTTGTTGCTCCAACGCCTTAATAAGACGCCATCATCTCCTCTGATGTCTGATAGATGATGATTGTTGGCGTCACTACTAAATTATGAACAGATCTCATTTAACTGTTTGCATTCAACAGCCATGACTTTTAATGACTTATGAAGTGAACAAGTTTATTCACATGTGATTTTGATTACATTTCTCATTTAATGGAAACACCACAATAGCAAAATCATGTTGTTTTTTTTCACATTAGCAGAATACAGACAAAGATTTTTTTTACACATTTGTTATGGAAATGTCCGTCACTGCCAGTCTCCCATAAAGTTTTGACTGGTGAAGAACCAAGCCAACAGTACAGTAGTACAGTCATGGCCAAAAGTTTTGAGAATGACATAAATATTATATTTTCACACGATCTGCTGCCCTCTGATTTTCATGTGTGTATGTCAGATGTTTTCTATCACATACAGAAATACAATTGCAATCATATTTTGAGTAACAAAAGCTTTTATTGACAGTTAGAATGAGTTAATGCAGCAAGTCAATATTTGCTGTGTTGACCCCTCTTCTTCAGGACCTCTGCGACCCTGGCCTGCTCTCAATCAACTTCTGGACCAAATCCTGACTGATAGCAGTCCATTCTTGCACAATCAATGCTTGCATTTTGTCAGAATTCCTAGGTTTTTGTTTGTAGACGTCTCTGATGATTGACCACAAGTTTTCAATGTGATTAAGATCTGGGGAGTTTCCAGGCCATGGATCCAAAATCTCTATGTTTTGTTCCCTGAGCCAGTTAGTTATCACCT
>CAEGAF010060991.1:0-11041 GCA_903067075.1 Micropoecilia bifurca
AGAAGCGATGAGACGTAAATTCTGAACATCACAGCATGGAGTACATCCCAGTTTTCCATGTCTGGCATATAACCATTAATTTTAGCTTTTAAACTGGTTCTATTGATCCTGTGTCTAGACAGAGGGATAATGAGTTGCCTAGAATCATGACCTGTTTGTTCTGAAGATCCTGCAGCTTCCACTTCTCTTCCTAACATGATGCCTCCTCACCCTGACTCTCATGCTGATGGGAGGAACCACAGAGCTCTGAAAGCTTAAAAGCTCATCTTCTGAACTTGGGATGTTTTTCCTCCAACAGGTTCCAGGGGAATCACCTCAAACCAGATGTTGGACTGGATTTTATTTTGTTATTTTCCATGTTGCCTATGACTGTTGCTAGTGAGGAGAGATATTTCAGTAATCTAAAACTAATAGAAAAAAGTAAACAACCTACTTGCATACTTTATGTGAACTGTTGCATGTAAAAATCATGATCATAATTTTTTGTGATGGGGCCCAAGATTTCTGGCAGTTCCCTCGTCATACAACATTATTCTCATTATCTAACTTTATTCTTGTATTATAGCGACCTGATTCACATATTGACTTTCTGTCATCCAGCTTTATTCTTGTATTATTTCAACTTTATTCTGGTAACATTTTTGCATTATTTTGACTTGATTTTTTTTGTAATATCTCTATTCTCAATATTTTTTCTTAGCCTGTCCCTAATTCTCTGTCATTAATAACTTTTGTTCATAGAACAAAGTCGATCTGACCCGGTTTTTGTCAAAATAGCTGAAATCTTGTAAAATATTTTATTGTTGCATAATTTATCTGCTGCCTTTTGTTGGCTTTCATGTGTTTAATAGTTGTAGTTGTTCCTGGATCTGCTTGTCTTGAATATTTCCTCTCTCTTTCAGTGCTCAGATCAGGAATGCCTGGGATAACAACAAATCCATGGCCAAGAACCTGCAGGAGATGGGTCTGTCATTTGATCCCAACCGTACCTTGTCCATAAAGAAACAAACAGTAAGCAGAACATCTGGGCTTAAATGAGACACAAAGGTTTTATTTTCAAGAGAGTAAACAAAAACGTAAGTGATTAAAAGCTGAATACAATGTTATCTGGCTCCTAAGTGAAGAGCCCTCGGTATTTACTGAATAACGGAATATTTACTCCCACAACTGTGTGATTCTGCAGTTCAGATTTAGGCCATAAGGGGGAGACAGAGTGTCAGTTATAAAGCTCAAATCAAACGTTGAACCTCTGAGATCTTAAACTAGGTACAGGCAGCGACGCTCTTTCTACTCAGGAATGGGAGAGAACGCATGCTGATCGCAGAAAATGCCCTAACTTCCCACCATCAAAAGTCCTTTTCAGAATATTTTTTTTCCAAAAGCAACACTGCTTTGTTAAAGTTAATTGATTTTCCTTTCCAACAATACCAGTCTTATGTATGTTGAAATTAATAAAACACATTAAATTTCCCGGTAATTTTCATATTTTTTTGAAAAGCCGCATTATTTACGCTAATTCGAACGCCCCTCCTGAAAGGTGCTGAAACATTGTCCAAGAAAATTGGTTCGGGCGTCACGAACACATGACCAAATGAGCCAACAGTGATACCATATTAAACCTTAAACTATAGGCTTTCTATACATACCCGGTTTGTCAAGAGGTATTTATTTAGTTTTTGTGTAAATCATAAAAGTATTAAAACTTGGTCAAATAGTGAACCCACAAAATGGGTATGAAAATAAAGATCAATTTGTTACCTTTATATAATACTGGAACCACACTTGCAGAATCAATGTGCGTGACGCCCCACGCATATCAAAACACGAACGGACCTCCGCTGAGTCGCCCCTTCCAGCTTTCGCTCTTTCTGAAAGCTAAATGTGGCTACGTGGTGAAGCTAAAAACGAATAACCGGAGTTTAAGTTTCTGGTAATTCTAAGAGCGGATCGAGTGAACCCCTCCTGAGCTTTTTATTGTGTTCACGGTTTTACCGGGGACACTGGTTTAACAGATGTTTTGTGATTTTTGCAAACCGAAAAGCGGACGGACCGCCCAGCTGGCTGATCATAACATCTACCGCGCTACGCTGAGCTCCACAGCGATCTAACGCGATCTGCCGAAGCGCCGTACAAAGAATGCGGGAGGAGTTAAATCTAAAGTTTAAACTTTTATAAAAGAGGATAAAGTAAGCAAATATGGTCCCTTCACCTCCTCACTTGAACGTGGGGTTATTCATCCTCCTCCCCTTCCTCCTCTTCCACAGGTATGCTTTGCTTTCCTGTCCTTATTATTTAATAATAATTAAAAAAAAACTGAATTAGATCTGCTGTTTTTATGGGCCAAGGTAAATATGCATGATGACCTGTATTTGTGTGGTTTAGGTTTGTGCTGATTTTGTGCAATTTGTGCAACAAGGACATGAAGCCGTTAGCAGACGCGCTCAGTGGCGGTTTCTGATATGGGAGGCATGGGCAACCGCCCAGGGCATCATTATGTGGGTGGCGGCATGATAACGTGACTGCATCTATACTAAAATGATCAATTCTAGACACGTTTTATGAAAAGCTGTACTTTGTTTGGCACTTTTTTAGATGGTTGGTAGTAGGGAATTTTCCATAAAGAAAGAAATCTAAAAAAAAAAAAAAAAATCTCTATTTTCTGCCAACAATATAGAAAAAACTACTAAAGATAGCCATAAATTATGCTGCAGCCTAATTGACATCTATAGGAAGGAAGTTTCAATGAAATTCATAAAAAAAAACACATTTTGGTGCAAGTCAAAAATTCTTTTTCTAAAACAAACACAAAAAATCCCTATTTCCTACCAGCAATATCAAGGAAACTATTAAAGATGGCCAAAGATGGATGCTTTTATGTTATTCAGCAGCCTAATTTATCTGTAGTAGAGAGGTTTTATTGAAATCTGATGGAAAAATACAAGTTTGGGGAGTGGTCAAAAAATACTTAATTTTGTCAATTTTTGAAATGTTTTTCCATCTGTCAAATTAGCTTTGGAAGCAGTTTTGCTGCCTAATAAATCTTTATTGAACAGTCCCAGGCCCCTCCAAAAATTGAGCATGTTAAGACCACATAGCAGGATGGGCAAAATAACCTTTGGGGCTTGGTTTCAACATAGGTTTGTTGTATCCCAAACATGCCATCTCTACTGTCAGGGTAAATTTTGAAATTTGTTTTATTTTTAAAAATTACATATTTTAAAGAACCTTCATTTTAAAAGTAAGCTATTTATACTGTACATATCCAGGTTTTTCAATATGATTTATATATATTTAATGGATGTCATTACAAATAAGTGTCAAATGTATTTATTTTTTTAAATAATCAGCTTTCAAAAACCTCATCTTTTTCTACTCAAAGATGGGTTTGTGGCAAGGAAAACCTAACCCCCAGAATCTCGGAGACCGTTAGAGATAATGAGCTACACTTAATAGAAAAATGCATTCAGAGTACAAAAAATATAAAGAAAAAAAATTGATTGCCGGTACCTACTTAAACTGCCCACATTTGCTTTGCTTCCTAAAATCAATATTTTCACAGTGAACTTGTTTGAACTTTCTTTTTTTTTTTAACCCTTCTGAAGATAAGCTCAGACTTTTAAAAAATACCTTTTCATTCCTCAGAGTTCAAATAGATAAACAATTCTCTCTGCTGCTGCTTGGTAATCTGAGCTGCAGCTTGTTAGGGCAAATTTTTTATATATATAGATTTTTTGTTGTATTGACAGTTTTTATATTCTTTTATGTTTTTGTGGAGCACTTTATGATTTTAAAGCCTGTGCCAGGTGCTTTACAAATATATTTGACTTCCTTCCTGTGTTTGTGTTTGTTCCTGCAGTTCCTCGGAGGAGACACCGATGACAGAGGACCTGCCCACGTCGTCACCAAACCTTACATCCTCACCAGTGAGTTTCTGAATCTTCATCATGGATTTTTCTAGGGCTCAAACAATTAAACATGATGAGTCAGTTATTGAAATAATCGTCAGCTATTTCAGTAATCAATTGTTAACTGGAATATACAGACTTTTAAAAAAGCAGTTTGCTGAAAAAACATTCAGCGAAGTAATTAAGCCAAAACTTTACATGATATATTTAATATAAAAACACCCTTGTCTGTAAATTTATTTTCCCCAGAACTCCTCAAGTGGCATTGTCTTAGCTTCTGTGAGTTCAAATTCACTGCAAGAATGCTATATTGTTCCATCTTAGGCAGTAAAATGTTTATTTTCTTGTTTGAAGAAGGAACTTTGTTTATTTTCATCTTTTAATGTATTTAAAGGAAAAAATGCCTAGTGTGCCTTTTTTTATCCAATTGTCAGAATAATCATTTAATAAAATAATCATTAGTCGCAGCCCTACTTTTGTGAACCAACTCAAGAATTGTAATGAAAAATTACTATTAAATTTACCATTAAAGTTATTTTCTAAGCATTGGAAAATAGAAGTAGAAAGATAAAACTGCCAGACGTTTAAATAACTCTTATGAGGCTGTTTTACTTTAAATCTGACCCTATATTAATATTTCTGCTCTGAAGGCTCAAATGGCTGAAATGTTTAATCAGGCTTTAAAGATTGATGTTTGGTTCAGAGCTGCAGGAGGAGGCCAGCCTTCAGGAGAAGGACTGCAAGACGTTGTCGTCCGACCTGATCGAGTACGTCCAGCACATGATCCGAGAACATAAGGACAACTACAAGGTGACGGTTCAAACAGAAACTGTGACTGGAAATGATAAGTTCAGCTTCTCTTCTGAGCTTGGAACGCCTGAAAAACAAAGGAGTGTGACAGTATGTTTTACAACCAGGCTTTGTTGTAAAACAACAAAAAAAAAAAAACGGAGTGGTGTCCAAGCTTTCTGCTACTTGAGCCAGAATGATCAAGCTGAGAGAACCAGAGGGCCACAATTTTACTTCATAGTTAAAAAAAAAAGATTTCTTAAGACATTTGTTTGTATCTATCTCTTCAGTAATATAGTAGATAGACAATATTTTTAAAAAGCAGTCTAATTTGTCTAGAAAATGACTCTGTAAGCCATTGTTGATTGTCTGACTGTATTAGAAGACTGTAAAAATCTCTTGCTATCTTTGTGTACTGAGGGGCCAAACAAAATCCGGCAGAGGGCTGAAAATGGCCCTGGGTCCACATTTTTGACATCCAGTGGCCCAAAGGCTTGTCTTCACTCTATCCTTTTCTGTTCTTTTCCATAAATGTCACACATAAATAACATCCACAAACAGCAAAAGTCGTATTTTGTCGTTTCATATTTTTGCAATTAAAAATTTTAATTGAGTCCAACTACTTACTGTATCCATCTTTTATCTAGTGTGTAGCCATTGCCGTGTGAGACCAAAGATGCTTCATAACCGACGGTCATACAGCTTTCAAATTGATTCCCATTAGTGGTTCTGCGTCTGCCTTCACTGGAAGCATCAGCATTTCTTTGTATTGAAGTCTTTTCACAGAAAGACTTTTTATCCTCGACTCAAAACCTTGATGAGCTGTGGCTGATTACAAAAAGTGTCCCTTATCAAACAAACTGAAAAATACACTTTTATATTTGAGGCTTTAAATGTTGCCTAATCAAAGTAGAGTTTGTTTCTATGATGAGAACTGGAATAAGAGCTGAGTTTAAGAACGGCATTCAGATTTATCTGACCTCCTTGGTTGTTTGATTGTCTTCAAAATGTGACTAAACCCCCTATGAAAGCTAAGCCCAGGCCAGAAAAATTTGAAAAAAAATTCCACTAAACTGGGCGGAGCTAAGAGACAGAAGAGCGTAGCCAAGCAGTTTATGGGTGGGGCTCTGGTCAGGAATAAAGAGGTACCGTTGCCAACTTTTCCACTTGGTCATTTTATTTGACTTTTCAGACTCCTCTAGCAACTTATCAAAAACAACAACAAAAAAAGGACAAATCACATTTTTTTTGTCAACGCTCTGAGAAGGAACTGAACAAATTGACACAAAAATGTCAAAAAATTTGTACAGAAATGTATAGAGCCCTACACAACCCAATGAGAGTTAATTGGTAAAAATCAGTTAATTTTGGGGGACTTATTTACACTTTAAAATCTGAATGTTATCAGCTCTTGAAGTCCTTCAGACTTTGTTGAAGGCAAACTGACTAATGTGGCAGAAACAAAATGGTTGTTTTTTTTCTCTCTGAGAAACAAACATTTTCCAGTTCAAGGATAAGAGATAATTCAAAAAATGAACAAAAAAGAACAATCTTGTCTTAGTTTATTGATAATCCGTTGTATTTCAGAGTAAAATAATTCCTTCTCCAGATTCATGTGTGTGCATATATATATATATATATATATATATATATATTGTATATATATATATAGAATACACAAATTATATATATATAAAATTTGTGAATATATATATATTTATATATATTATATTTGAGTATATAATTTGTGAATATATATAATAGAATATGGAATACACAAATAAACTGTATATGCAATACACAAATTATATATAATTTGTTTATTCTAGATTTTTTTCTCATTTTTAGAGAAAATTTATAAAATCAGATTTTTAAATGTAACGTATTTATAGTCCAACATGTATTTTTTTCTGTTTTCCAGTAGCCAACCAACAACATCTCATTGACAAATTAACTGTCATGTTTTTGTGTAAGTCTAAATGTGAACATCAGAGTTTGAATTAAGAACTCGTAATGAAGAGGAAGCTGTTGCACTGCGCTGTGAAAACCATTCGACCGCCTTAATGATTTTCTTTTGTGTCACATTTAAATGTTTAAAATAGACAATTGGCCCCTAATACTACATGATGCTTTTGTACAGACCTTACTACTATCTTCACTCTGCTCTATATTTTCTGTCGGGTTCTATTTAAAAAGATTTATTTATCCGGTCTTGGTTTGGTATTTAACTAGAATATAGAAAAGGGTTGATCTGGTTTTCCTTTAACCTCTATTCAATCAAGTTGCCATTTCAAGCCTCCGTTTTGTTCATTGTCCCTCTTTGTGTGGCTCTTCCAGGCGATGGCTCGAGATGAGAAGAACTACTACCAGGACACACCCAAACAGATCAAGAGAAAAATCAACGAGTACAAGCGCTGCCACCCACAGCACTACGAAGCCTTTATCAACTCACTCGCTGCTCCGGAGGCCATGGATCAGTAGAGCCATCAGGTCTGGGACGGAACACCAGAGCCACATAGCCCACTGTTTGGAAAATCTGATGAACAAGCAGAGACTCTGTGTTCATGCAATTTTCTGTTTGTAGTGTTTCTATTTTGTTCTTGCGTCCTAAAAAATGCTTTTTAAGTTATCATTAACAGCTTAAAACCAGTTGTGTGCCTGTGTCTGGTGAATTTTTGGTTAAAACAATTGTGTTCTTCATTCAGTAAAGTTCTCACAGTGGGTAAAGTATCCAGAAATTAGCCTGAAGTAAGAGTAGTGATACTTCACAATAAATGTACTCAAAGTAAAAAGTACATTGTAGTACGAGTATGCCTAAAAGTACATTTTTAAAAAAATTACTCAACTAAATGTAACTATCCATCCATTCATTCATTTTCTTCCGCTTATCCGGGGGCAGCAGCTTCAGAAGGGAGGCCCAGACTTCTGCTATTTTAAAGACAAAAAATATAAATAAAATTCTGATTAAAAAAAACACATTCAGGCAGCACTTTTCTAAATGACAAACAAATATTTAGAGTTGATGATGCAAATTTACTGTATGTAAAAACTGCAGTGCTAATGGCACATCAAGCTCAGCAGGTAGAAATTTAAATAACACTAGAAAAACTAAGTTTATGCACAATGAGATGTCTTATTTCTTATTTTCTCTATTCAGTAAAATCACTCATAGTTGGTAAAGTTAGTATCCAGACATTTTACTCAATTAAGAATAGTGATACTTTATAAATACTCAAGTAAGAGCAAAAATACAGTGTTGTAAAACTAAAAGCATTTTTTTCCAAAGAGGCTACTCAAGTAATGGGACAAAATATTCAATATTTTTCTGTAAAGGAATAATCTATTTCCAAACTGTTCCCACTGCTAGGTTCTCTTATTATTCTACAACAATATGTCCTTTAACTAGCCATCATCACCATCATGAATTTCATTGATGAATCAGGTATATTAAATCATCAAATGGGTTTGTGTGTGAAGCTGAATCTCTGAGGTTCATCGCTCATCCTGCAGGAAGTGGACTTTCCTGCCCCAGTCAGTAAAGTCAGGACCACAGAGCATTAGGATTGCCCTTCATTGTTCTGTCATTCATTTTGATAATAGTACAGATTGGACAGAAAGTTGAAAGTTATTGATTAGCTTCTATAATTATCCCATCTTGCTCATTAAAGAGGTTGAACAAAGCAAAAAATAATATATCAGGAAAATCTATTGGGCTGGGTTTTAGACCAGCTTGCGTCCACAACACCATGCTGAATTAGTTGTGTAAAAAAGCTGTTATAAGGCCAACTGAAGTTTCTAAAATAATTCTAATGAGCAGTTTATTTTTCATCTATCTCTTAGGGCTCAGGCTTTTCCAGGGAACTGCATCATGAGTGACGATTTGTGACAGGATCTTGAGGA
The DNA here is from genome assembly GCA_903067075.1 of Micropoecilia bifurca. Lineage (NCBI taxonomy): Eukaryota > Metazoa > Chordata > Actinopteri > Cyprinodontiformes > Poeciliidae > Micropoecilia > Micropoecilia bifurca. The sequence continues at coordinate 8,595 of CAEGAF010060991.1, forward strand.
TTTTTGTGCTGTGTGTAAAGTGGACACAGGATGTATAATTGTTCAACTTTTCAGACAATAAAAGCAAATAATTGAAAATGAGCATGAAAAAGTGTCAACAAAATATCAGCAAATTGCTGTTTTTGTCCTGAAAATTAGACATGAAAATCACATTTTAATTATTGCTTTTAAAAAACATGCTTTTTACAGTTACTATGGTACAGTTTCATTAAAATTAATAACTAGTCACCCTCCCCCCTCAACAGTTTCTACTAGCGCAATCGATGCAGGTAAGGGGCAGGGTGATGATTCGTTAGGTCTCGCCCCCCCGGCCCAACGCTGACTTGTTCCGCTAGTGAACAGCTGTATAGCTGGAGGGTTTTGTTTGTTTATGAGCTCTTGTCCCAACTGTGTCACGTTTTTTCCTCTCACCACTAAAAACACTGACATTTGTCTAAGAGAGCGCTTTCTGCCCAACCGGTTGGTGAACTTTGCCCAAAGCCGGGTATGTTGGCCTATAGGTTTATCGACTCGTGTTTGCATTGATCTGGTCTGTCAGCAGACGGAAGACAAGTTGTTTTCCAGCTGCTTCACAAGATAACATTCCACTTGCTGGGGCTTGTATATCCTTATGCAACCAAACTTTCTGAGTTGTTCTCTCGTATTTCATGCTTAGATGTTTACTTGGCTGGATAATTTCATGTTGTACTGATGGGAAACAGACATATTTTCTCATAGAACTACTGCAGATGTTGTCATACCTGTTTTAAGAGTAGAGATTTTTCACATTTAAATAATTACCCTCTTAATTCAGACTCTGGTGGCTAAAATAAGTGAATTTTGTTTGTAATCATTTAATTGAAATACATTTTACCAATTTATACCACAACTCTTTAATCAGGTTTTATTATTGTCAAGAAACTTGATTCCTCAGAGTAAAAATCAATGAGTACCAGTCACCAAATATTTGACCATAATTTTAAAGAGGTAAAGCCATTTAACAGTCATAAATAACTAAAAATAGTATTAAAAGTAGTTTTGTTTATGTTTATGCTGAGCTAAGTGCTACAGAAGCAATGCTAGTGGGTCGGACGTGTCCACCATTGATAAAACTCATAAACGTTTAAAATCAATAATTTAAGCTAACTAAATGTGACCGATCTTTTTTGGAATGGAACAAATCGTTGTCATCCGCGTCCAAATGCCCTTCAATGTGCCCAGAGGAGTAATGTAGTGTAATTGTAGTCTAATTAGCAAACATATCAGTCTTTCACAGCAGAAACAAATTTAATCTGGTTGCAGAACTAAAACTCAACATCTAGCCAAATATAAGGGATCTGAGCCAATTATAAATCCAAGAAAAGTAAACGCCCCAACAGGCTCTGCACTCCCAAGACACTAAAACATCAAATGTCTTTATTGTCAAATCAGTCTGACATATAAGAAAACCCAACACGACTGACGTTTAACATACCAGGATTAGATTGGCTACAAATCTTTTCAATAATTAAAACATATAACAAGTATATATGGTTTCATTGATTCTCCTGTTACTAAATATGAGTTTGATGAAAACTTTGTGACAATATTGCATTTAGTAATTTTTGGAAGTATGATCCAACTGAGTGACGAGGCTGTTACAGTTTCACCAGTAGATGTCACTAGTGAGTGATGAATGAAGCATCGAGTAATGAACCTTTTTGCAAAGCAAAGGGCTGGAAAGGTTCATTGCTTTATGAGGCTTCATTTGCCCATCACTATAACCCGCCACAGCAACTTCCAGCTACAGCCGGCAACGCCATCAGAGCAACAGATTGCCTACGAGTCGACATGTAGCCGCCGACTGTAGCAACAGTGGGAGAAACAAAGACGCACGCGATACAGACCAATTATAAAGCCATTCGCCCCGCCCACCAATCAACGGTGCCCGGTGCACAGAGTGGGGGCGGGTGGGACACCATCCCACCGCATAATGTTTCACATGAACATAATCTCAACCCTGTTTTTTTCTGCTTTTATAAATATTTTACAGCAACAAAACTGAAAGAAAAAAGATGATTTTTATTATGTCTTCGTGATTTTCCTTTATAGAAAGATCAATTCTCTTATTAGAGAAAAGGAAAATTCAAAATTTAAAAATTTGTGTACATGGATTGATTTTTTTGTCACTTAGATCGGTTTGATTGCTTCCTCTGTTCTACTCTGATCATGTGGGAAGTAATGGAATCATTGCTAAATTACCCGACATGGCTTATATTTGTCTTTACTGGATAAATTATTTTAAGCCAATCAAACCAGGGGCGGAGCTATAGGGGGGAGCGCCCCCCCCCCCAGAACCAGGCCGGGGGGGGGGGTCTGGGGGAGCCAGGGAGGGAGGAATGGATTCACATCGCTCGAATGTCGGACTATAGACCGAGAAAGTGAGAAAGTGCGCCCCCGCCTGTTGAGAATGGTGTATTTCTGTCAGT
>CAEGAF010060997.1:0-15683 GCA_903067075.1 Micropoecilia bifurca
TTAGAGTCACTGGATCTGATGCTGCTTCCCCAACACACAACAGCAAAGAAAATGGCACCGGCAACAACGCTGTGGTAGAATATCTAATAATCTAATATTAGCTGACAGTAAAAAGAATCTGGCAGCTGTTGGACAGTGAAGAGAGTTCATACTAAGGAGAAGTGTTCTTCCAGTGCATATCATCACGTAACTGTGAATTTCCCGCATTATAAAAAGTTGATTGGAAAATTACCTGCAATCCCGCAGTGAATTTAAAGCCCTGAGCTTGTGCTCAAAGTGAAACAGACGCACACTGCTCACAGTGAGGCAGAGATAGACTTTCAAAGGACAGATACAATTAAACAGCTAAATATCCACTAAAAGTCGAAAACTTACCCTTGGTGTTGTTGGCACCTAGTCTCACAGTATTACCAGCCAGGGAGGGAACAACAGTGCATGTGGTCATGTGATCTCATGGCATACTACTTAAATTGATGGATTGACAAATGCATGTATGCAAAAAACAAAACAAATATCTGCTGCAGTCCCTCTACTTCACTTTTGAGTTGACATTTGGTGTTTATAAAACGTGTTGGCATGAAGTATGTTATAACAGACTAAAGCTGTTTTTGCACTGCAAGGAACAGAACGGACCGGTCCCAGCCCTGTTGTGTTTAAATTATTTTTGAAACTAAACAATGGTTTCGATGTAGCGGCCGAAGCCTTTTCCTCAGAGATGCGGCGGAAAACTTTCTCTTTCCTCGCTAGCTCATTCTGTACTTGTTCATCAGCGAGTAAGCGGAGGAAAAAAATACCTCATTATTAGACCAGGTGATTGGACTATATTGAGACGAATCCATTGCTAATTAAAACTAATAATAAAAATATTGAAAAGAGCACTCTTTACAAAATACAGTTTAGGAGAGCCAGCTGTCAACAGAAAATCAATGTCTGACTCCATAACAACCAGCGGCCAATCAGCTCCTGATTCTAAGCAGAACTGCTTGACCGGCCCGATTGGAACCACAGCTCTTGTGGTTCCAAGGGGCCGGGTGGAACCGGTTGCAAGTTTCTTTTTTTTTTTTTTTTTTTTAGAGGCTTTGTTGGCTCTAGAGGCCTTTATTTGAAAGTCAACAGACTGAGAATCGAGCCTGCGACCACCAGCATGAGGACTAAGGTCTCAATACGTGGGGTGTGCTTTGCCCCTGCGCCACCTCAGCACCTCCGGTCACAAGTTCTAATGCAAACACGGTCGAAACCATTCCGTACAGTTCCTTGCAGTGCGAAAACGCCTGTAATGAAACCAGGCTGTAGTCAGGTGGATGTTTCACCTGACTGACAGATGAATGATTTAGGTGAGATACTGTGAATGTGTCAGAATTTGAGTTAATAAGTTGCAATATTTAATTTTCCTTTGGTAGCAATAAAGTATTTTGAATTTTAAGACTATTAAAATACTCACATCCTGGCAGACAGTTTGTAAAACGCTAGTGGTCACTTGGTATTCATGGGGGACCACATCAGCCTTCAATTAATAATAATAATAATAAACACTTATTTTAATAGTTCAAACTCCAAATATCATTTAGTATAGATAAATACACACATCTAAACCAGTCATCCCCCAGTTGCCGTACCAGTTTCTCTCATTTCTATTGATATTCCTTGTATGAAATGCTGAATAAACATTCATGCTGTTTCTGCACACCATCTCCGATGTCAGCTGTTTGGGATTCCCCTCTGTGCTTATGTCACCATGCTTCCTGATTGGTTACCTGTCACATTCAACAGGTTGCGTTCTCGCTCCCAGTCAGGGAAACACACTGTGATAGTCGGGCCAAGACAATCCAACTTGTTGAATATCCCCGGTTTTAGATCTGAGCGGTTCTGACATTCTACGCAATACACCAAACACTGCAGGATGATTGGTTATGATTATCGCAAGCGAGTCAACAATCTTGGAACATTCCAAGTTCTAAGACTGACAACTAAGGGGAAGATTTATGACTTTTTACAGGACAAATAATGTAAAATCATAAACTGTGACAGAAAATATAGTCAGCTATTCTGATTATGATCCTTCCAAAAATGCTGTGATCTGGAGCCTGTTCCAGTACTTGCGATTGGAGTGGAACCTGTCACTGCTAGGGAGGTTTTCTAATACATGGATGTAAATAATAAAAATGAAGACATTTGTGTTCTTGTGCTCATCTTGCATGCCGATATTGTTTCTTTCTGCAGCACATAGACAAGGTGTTCAAACACAAGGAGCTGCAGCAGCAGCTAATGGATGCCAAGCTGCAAAGAATCACTGAGATGATCAAAGAAGTGGAGGAGAAGCAGCAGCGGGAGAGAGAGTTTGTAAGATAATTTCTTCTTTTTAACCGTCTGTCTGATATGTGTGAGCTCATCATAACACCTTGGCAGATTATTCATCAGAATATTGTGGCCAAAATGCACCATCTCCGTTTTTGCATCCGATCCAACAGAAAATTGGATTGAAAGACATAAGCAATAAATAGAATATATTGAAGTCAATAAGGCCTGGCTGACAGCTAGTGATTCTTGTAACTCTGACCAAGTTGGATCTGGAGTCAATACGTGAACAACCTTGGGTCAGATCTACACAATACAAGAGGTGTTTTTCCACTGGCAAATTGCGCTGTAACCGGTTAATGTGTGGCTCAGTTCAACCTCAGGTAGTGAGCTTTTCCATTATATGCTGTGTTCCTCATTGTGAGCAGCAGCAGCCGTGTTCAACTCTGCTGATGTTTGCAGCAACCCTCTACAATGGAAAACTTCGGGGTTCTCCATTGCGATGATGTGTTGCACATCCTTCATGATACAGAAAAATTCTGGTGTAGATCAGATGATGTAGTAAGAAGATATAGCTGTTGGAAGTCGGAGCTGGCATGTCAAAAAAAATGTGATTAAAGCTTTAAGAGTCAGATGCGAGCGGCGTGCTTTGGCCTTTAGAATAGTGGTTCTGATTGTTAATACTAATGAGTTTTACACAATTTTCTTTTTACAGTGATCCCTTGTTTTTCTTAGGGGTTGCGTTCCGAAAATAACCCACGATAGGTGAAATCTGTAAAGTAATTACCTTTATTTTTTCAAGTTACTACACAGCATAATTAAATACCCTACATTTAAACCAAAGAACAAAACCTGTTTTCAGGTCAGTGGATGTGCGTGTTAATCAATTGGGCCTTAATGTGATCCGCAGTCATGTCATTAAAGCGTCTCCTCCAAGCTGCTTTGCAAGATTCACAGATGTATCTATGGCAGAGCGACTGATCTCATCAAGCGAACCTCCGGTCGGGTTCTGCTGCCTCTGGCCACAGTTTTTTCCAACAGGCATTCAAAATGTTCAGCTTTCCATCTCCTGAATGTCTAATCTCTATTACTTATATTTAAATACCGTAACGTTATTGGCACATAGGTAGAGAAGGAGCTTGGAGACTGTTTAGCCAATCAGGACGCAGAACATAATGCACTGTGAAAAAAAACTGCACAAAAAATCCACGAGACCGCGAAAGGTGAACCGCGTTATAGCGATGGATCACTGTACACTCTAAAAGCTGTGTGACACAAGTGAGTTTCGGTTCTAGTCCCACTCAGGCTGTTAACTCACACTCAAATGGGCAGTATTATGTATTTTCCAAGCACAGTGCCGTTTTATATCACAATCAAGTAACTGTTTCCTTCAGTTGTTATAAATATGCTGTATACATCAGTGACGTGCGGTGAGGTTCATTGCAGGTGAGGCTCTGACTTACGACTTGACTTATGACACCATCCATGTTATTGGACCTACGGAACTTTCGCGCATGCAAACAACGCTGGGGGTCAAAAACACTAATCTTTTACATGTCATCCATAGCCACGTTAACTCAGTGAAACTTAAAAATGTAGGTATTAATTTCGTGCTATGATCCACAGCAAAGTGATCTGTATTCGCCACACTACGCAGACTCGTTGCCATAGCAACTGACAACAATGCTACTTTATGTTTTAGGATTTAACACCAAAAAACATTCAAGAATTTTCCTCACAGAACAGGACATTTAGTTTGTTGTTGTAGAACGTTTTAGGCTTAATATTTTATTAATAAATAATTGCTGTGGTAGATTAGCTACTGCTTCTACTTGAAAATCCACTTTAGAAAACTGTTTAAGTGTAGAAATGTAGTCTTTCATGTTGATGTCTGAAGAGAGGAGAAAACAAATATATCGCTGTACTTTACTTATTTACTGTGTGGCTAGCTCCATGGCTAGCTTCATGGCTAGCTCCATGGCTAGCTTCATGGCTAGCTCCATGGCTAGCTTCATGGCTAGCTCCATGGCTAGCGCACTGTGTCTTAATCTGCAGTTGTGCAGTCATAATATCTGGGATCATGAGCGCCCCCTATAAAAAACAGCGGTGAGACAAGAGAACTGCCTGCCTCCCCTCCAGTCTGTTCTCTGCCGTTTCTTATTGCTCCTCCACACGTAAAACGCGCTACTCACACAGTTAGTGACAAAAAACACTGTACATTATATACATTAAGCGAAATTATGAAAAATCATTCCATATGTTAAATGTTTCTTAGCCATTTTATTGCCGGCGTACAGACAGGACGAACATGCTGTCATATAATGGCAGCCAGTGTAGTTAGCGAGAGCTGCTAATCCCAGGTGAGGCTGAGCTGCTGCTGCCTCTCTGGCTTCGCTTCTCAGAGTTTGAATGGGAAAATGCGAAAATCCAGTGATTTTGAAGAAAAACTTATAAGAATTGGTTAAGCTAAGTAAAAAATAGATACTTTTTAGTACAAAACCACAGGGTGAAAATAGCAATATAAATGATTTTATATTACATATTATTTTTCCATGATGAGCCTCACCTGCCTCCCCTGACCGCACGTCACTGGTATATATCAATAGTCCAATCCAAGCAGTCATGCTTGGATTGGACTCACTCTGGGTTAGTAGTCACCCCTCTACACCAGGATGAAATGGCTCTCCGCTGCTACTTTCTTCTTTCTCCATGGTGGTTCTTCGTTCTGAACACTGGGGAGGTTGAAGAACTCTGTGAACTTTGTAGGAGCATCAGCCGTGTAGAATGGAACATAAGCACCTAAACTGTTAGCAAGACTACAGAGGGAAAATTAAGTGTTGAAGCCTAGTTTAGGGTTAAACACTTGTCTGTTGTGGCGTTTCAGCTGCTGAAGGACGCCACAGAGTCCAGGCGCAAATGTGAGCTGATGAAAGAGCAAGAATCTCAGCTGAAACAACAGGTGAGCTGGTCCAATCAGGATGGATGCTTCGGCATGGTTTTTATCTCATCTGCCTTTGACTGTATAACACAATGCAACACAATGTGCTGTAATAAAGTAAACGTAGTGTTGTACAGATGAGCTCTGGTATAATGTTCTCTCCTCTCAGCTCTCCCTGTACATGGACAAGTTTGAAGAGTTTCAAAGCACTTTGGCTAAAAGTAATGAAGTCTTCACCACCTTCAGACAAGAAATGGAGAAGGTGAGCTTTGGATCTTCACCTCTTTGTGTCTTAATGGTTAGACAGCATCCTCAGGCCTACGACTTTGACATCATTTAACTAGAGAAGAACATTCTGTCTCACAGCTGTGACCTCTAAAAGGTTCACAGCAAAATTGAAACCCATTCAGAGAAGTTCCATGAAATCTCAGATGGAACCAGAGACTTGAGTTCAAAAAGTAAATCAGACTCAAATTAGACTTGTGTCCTGAAGATTTGTTGCTTGACTTGGAAAGATCATGATGTCCTTCCACAGAGCTCCCATCTCTGCCTGGAGATTCCTGCTAGGAGTCGCTGCTTCAGAATGATTCATTCAGGTTTTTAGAGCCACTGAGTGCCAAGACAACATACATTTTGATCTTATTGAGGAGGTGTGGAGGAGAAGGAGTTGTGTGCACGAAAAAAACCAGAGAAAAACCCATTCTATAAATCTCAGGCAACCAAAACAGTTTCTGTGGTGCTCATTAAAAACTCAATAGACACAAAATGGAAGAGCTACTAAAGCCACATAAATTAAATCTCCTCGTTTGATCCTCTGTCCAGCAGAGATGCGCAGTGCAGTGGATGTAGCTCATCATCCAGGGCCAGTCCAAGATTGTATGAGGCCTTGAGCAGAATTTGAACTTAGGGAAATCTGGACGAAATCTGGGCCTTGTTTAAAACTTTAAAAGTCATCAGTTATAATTTTAATTTACCTAGAAGTATTTGTGAACAAATAGAGCTCAAAATATTAAACTCATTGCAGCATCAGATCTTAGCTGTGGTAACAAAACAATCTAACCATGAATTTTGTTCTTTGAACTCTTTGCCAGCTTCTTAAAATATGAAGTGTATATGTTAACTTAAAATCTTTTAATTTATTTACGCTGGAACCATTAAATGAAATTGAATGACATTGATATTCTCACTAAACAAATGTTACATTTATACATCTGTGATTTGTATTAAAATATTAGCATTTATGGGGACCCTAAAGCCCTGGGGGCCTGATGGAGCTGCTGACTTAATTTGGATTTAACAGAAGTGCAAATAATTGATATTTTAATTGTATTTTATAATTTGTTGTTTTTATGACTCCATTGTTGCGGGTTTAAGTACTGCCAGCAATATCTTCTAGTAGCATAATTATTCAGTAATATTTTTACTAGAGGTGTGCCGATCAATCGGCCACCAATCATAATCGGCCGATTTCCGTGAAAAAGTGTATGATCGGTGGTCGCCAATCACTGACTCGTGTTGCCGATCACTGAAACCGATCACATTTATCTTGCTTTGCAACCTGCATGTGCAGCTTATCACCTCTTTCCTTCAGAATGCACCAGTGTGCAGCATCAAAATGCATTAACACAACGAATCTAGCATGGCATTTAAAAAACAAGCACTTGATGGGAGTATAGCTATCTGGAGGTTCACTGCAGGAAATAAAGCTCATCCAAAGCGGTGAGACAGCAGGTAAAGCAGCGCACAACTACCAACACTCACCCAGATTAGTATCACAATCACAAAGCTCAACAAATAGTTAAGTCTTCAAGCTAACGGTGTAAGACGCTGGCTCTGCTTTTGCCGCTAGTCGTGGTAATATTTCAGACATAGTGCTGCTCAATCTCCACCAGACAGTGAACTCTCAGACCAAACGTCTGCTTAAAGCTGCAGCATGTAACTAAAAAAAATGATTTTAGATGTGGTTCAAAATAAGTCTATTATGTCTAAATTAGGAGAATTTATTGCCAGATGATAGTATTATTTATACCTGAAACAAAAAATTAACAGCCATTCAAGGCGATCAGCAAAGATTTGTGATTGGCAGAGATTAGCCTCATGGATTATTGGAATCGGCAGCAAAAACCCTGATTGGAGCATCCCTAATTTTTACGTTTTCTAATACAAAACCACGATGGGATGCTGGTGAACCGCCTCAGCGCCCTGACTGCCTAGCTTAGCAAATGTGTCCTTGCTAAGCAACTTCCTGAGTCTTTCTGAAAGATATCAGCCTAGTTTTGGCTGTTTCATAAATCAATGATAGAAATGAGCCGATCATTAAATCTAGAATGAAAATGTGTCATGACAAAACTATACAGTATTGTATTAATGCCGATGAACATGTTTGATCAAACCTTATTTACATCTTCGTTATTGTTATTGGTCATGGTTTCTTGCCATGATCTATGATTCTGGTCTGATCATTTTACTACATCATCCATTTGATATGGATATTTATGAACTCCTAACATTTTATTGATGGCCTTTCTCAAACAGTGGCCTCCGTTTGTTTGCTCAATGTTGGCTCAATGTGCTCGGAGTTAGTTCACCAAAGGATTGTGTTAAAAATAATGATTGAAAACTGGCTTAAGCCGGGTTACTCAAATGAGAAGCTGTAGAGACAGACAGACAGAAAGAAAGAAAACTCCAGGACTTCTTGCATTTATCAGAGGAACTAATAGCTGCTGGGAGTTGATTCGTTGTTCACTAGCGATTGGATTCCTTTGAATGGTTAGCGGTATGAATCGCTCCGGTTGGTCAGAACTATTCTTTGTTTTTTGTGACTTTGCTTGGTAATGAATGATGCTTTGTTCTTATTAATTAAAAAATTGTAAATAAATACAATTGATAAAAATTGGTTGGTTATTTTTATATTTAATGGTGCAGAAAATGATTTTTGTTTTTGTTAAAGCAACTCAAGTCTATTTTTCTTTAATTGTGCTTCTAAATCAAAAATGGAACTAAATGTTATTAATGTACACAGGACTTGGTGGTAAAGAACTTTTTATTATTATAACCATGTCACATTATGACATCATAATTCATACTTTCAGAATCTGTAAATAGCTTAAAATACCCAAGAAGACCTGTTGATGGCTTTGTTGTGGCCTGTGACATTTACTCTGCTCATTATGATGAACAAAGAAAACGGAGACTAATATTAGCATTTCAGGTTGCATCTTATCCTCCCGACTACCAGTAGTTCATTTCTGTCTTCTGTAGAGGACATTTCTAAACTTGAATATCTCCCACCCACTGCATTCTACTGACTTCATTCCTTTTGGTATCTGGAGAGGACAGTTAGGGCTTTTCAACGATACCACATGTGAAGGGGTGGGACTTTTGTATGTACCTTTTTCTAATTCATAAAAATGCATTTTTCATTTATTTATTTATCATTTATTTATTACACATTTTATGGGAAGAGACAAAGTGCATAAAACCTTTTCTTACCCTACAAAGACTGTGGGAATTAAAAAAAAGTGGTGATTGGACAATATTTTTTGTCCTGGTAGTCAGGAGGTTATGTTGAGATGTGTTATCGTGTTTTGAGGTCAGGTGGCCCCTGACTGTTGAAGGGTTAAGTGGCCTTCACTCTGAAAAGGTTTGATAAACACTGGGCTAAAGTGTTTGTGAATAACATTTATCTTTCTGAGGGAAAATTTGGAGAATAATCTTGTTAGAATTTGAGAAATTTGATCAATTTTCCTGTATTAGGAGTTTCTTTTAGACTGCAGAAGCTTTGGGTCTGAGTTTAGAGGAAGCTGCCAAGTTTTATTTTGGAGGAGGAGTTTTGTCATCAGGCTGTAGCTTTGGTGAGATTATTATGGGATGTTGGTGTCTCACAACAGTCCACTTATTGAAAGAGTTTGGATCCCTTCAGAGCAATATAAACCTACCTCAAACATTTTCTCTAAGCTAGAAGCAACATTTCAAGGAAACGTCTGGCCAAAAATATCAAAATGTACCATTCATAGCAGTTGTACACTAATTTCAATCTGAATAAATATTTATAGTACAGTGAGACACAAGTTCTAAGTAGATTGGTAAAATAACACCAGCCACAAGATTGGTGTGGATTTAATTTCAGATGACTAAGAAGATCAAGAAGCTGGAAAAGGAGACAACGCAGTGGAGGACCAAGTGGGAGAGCAACAACCAGGCGCTGCTGCAGATGGCTGAGGAGGTGAACCTCTGACCCACAAACTCTTTAACGTTAACGCATGACATCAATTTGAACATTTTAACACGCTAATATTACATTCCGATTACTGAAACTACCTATTTTGACCTAAAATCCTCTCTCCTGTGAGAGCTATTTATAGCTTTCTTGCGTCACTAGGCTGCAGGAAAAATAAGTGAGGCTGCGACGCAAGAAAGTCGCAGAAAAATCAGAGATGCTAGACTGTGTGCACATCTATGTGTAGAAGCTCAAAATTTCAAATGCATGAATTATGCTGGTTTCTTGGCTGGATGAGGACAAGTGACTGGTCACTTCACACAAGCTCCACAGGAAATGGACAGGGGCATTTCTAAATTTAAAACGTTTAAAATAAAAAGAATTCCTTTAAACTTTCCTGAATATAAAAACCTGGAAAACTAGGAATCTTTGGACAAGTTTGGTTGGAGACAATAAAACATGCATACAGTGGCGGTTTTTGATCTGGGCAATTTCTCCAGTTCCCATCACAAAGAGGTGGGGCCCATAAACTAGGCAATAAAATCTCTTATCTGTCAGTTGTCCCCTGAACATGTTTGCTGCTACTTGTATGCACGTGCAATGAAGTAAGTTTCTTAGTTGCTGTTGAGTAATAGAGGACTACATTACCTGCTGTCTGCTATGAAAACCCCAGATAATTGCTTGTATTTGAATTGGTTGAGGCGCAGCAGAAGGAGGGGTTTCACCAACAGTATCATTTCTCTGAGAAAAACAACTGTGTGCATATAGTTAAGTTATGGTGATAGTTATTTTTTAAATCAATTGATAGTACTACTCTACACAGTTGCTGTCTGGAACCCTATGTTGCAGAAAACGCTGCGCGATGGACACTTCAAAGCTCTGCAGGGGAAGCTGGAGCTGCTGCAGCGCCTGTGCAGAGCCCTGCAGAAGGAGAGGAACGACCTGAGCAGCCAGCTGAGCCTCCTTCAGGAGCAGGGGGACCAGGAGCCGGTGCCACCTGGACCCGACCAGCACGAGGCCTCGGCCATGGAGCACCAGGAGGACCAGGAGGACCAGGAGGACCAGGAGGACCAGGAGGGCCAGGAGGGCCAAGAGGACCAAGAGGAGGATTCTGAAGAGCTGGAGGCGTGTGAGGAGCCTCCACAGCTTTCTGCTGATGAACCCACTACTGCTGCAGCAACACCAACATGGCTGCTGGATTGAAGCTGCTATGTTTGAAATATTACCATTACTAAAGATTTACCCTGTCACAATTGTAAACTATATCTTTTTGATCATTTTGTGTTTTTACACTTTGCTCAATAAAATTATTGTATGAAGAATTGCCACATTTCTGAGGCGCTGAGCTGTGAACAAAGCTTGTCCTCCTCAGGCTGAGTTGGGCCTTCAGCATATCATTCCAGCAGGCTGCAGTACAGGGTCTGTCTAATCACTATTTTCCTCAAAGCTTCTGCTTCCTGAAAATATGACTAGCAGATAATAAGGGCCACTATGTTTGAAGAGCATCAAATAGTTGAGCTATTTTTCTAAGTCACATTCTCATTTGTATTTTTCAAGGAAATTTCCTTTAAAATCCATCTTATGGAGTTCTAACAAGTGTTTCGGGTTTCTTTTGGTTCCAGTCAGTTGTAGTTCCCAGTGAAGGTGTGAATGTCTCATGATGTTGGTCTGCTTTAGTCTTCCTGGTTTTAACTTGGCCACCTGCTGTCTGCTGCCACCAGTGGATCATTTAGGAACCATCTCCAGTGAAACTCAGGGTCATCCTAAGCTAAGTTTTTCTCCTGACTAGATAAGCCAGTATTATTCATTGACTATCTCCGTCTCTGTGTCTTCATCAAGCTTGGCCTTTAAAGCACTTCCAGGAAGACGGAATAACAGCACTGCTGTCATTCAGGTGGAGATTTCCACATTTTGCAGATAAATGTTGAAATGTCTGAGACCAAAGTGAGATGATATGAAGGGTTTGTCTCTCACCTGATTCTGCAGATTCTATAGCGCACATGGAGGCTGGTTTCAACAGGCCATTGGTGTGAATTATGTTTGAAACGTTGACCTCCAACCATGACACATTTGATCTTGGAAGAGAAGATGGGATTTGCTTTTCTGGAGAGTTTGAATACATCTGCTAGGAACCATGAAGGACTGATGGGGGTTTGGCCTCTTCAGTGAGTTTACACCTTAAGTGAATGTAGGAAGTAGCAGCAGCCTGACTGTCATTGGGGAGGATTGTACTACTGACCCTTCTGGGTTCTCTTCACTTGAAAAGTAGATCTGTCACTTCATCTCATTATTTGCACATCTTATAGTAATTATTGTTCTTTTCCATAAGCCTCAGCAGCTGAGAAAGCAGCTGTTGCCAGGCAATGCGCCCTGTCCTGTTTTACTGTAGCACTTCACATGTTGTAGTCTAACTCCAGGCTGACTCCAGATCTGCCTGACTTCTATTTTGGCATTAGGTAGTGGGACAGATATGGATGTAGTCCAGGTGACATAATTAAGATTGTAAGTGTTGCATAGCAGTGAATGTGTAAAATGGCAGTCTGTGCACTTTGACCTTTGCCCACCTTTCTAAGCGACTCTTCATGCTGAGTTTAAATCAGAGGAAACTAAAATGTTCATCAGCAGCAGGTGAGGGTTTCCACCCCTGGCTGAGCTGCAGACAACTTGACCTTGGTATTGTCCCAGAATGACTTGGGTAATGTCAGAATCTACCTCTGGGCAGGACCATGAGTTAGCAAACTGACTGCTTTTGTTTTTACCACCTTCTAAATGTAAAATGTTCTAAGACTGTCATGCTTTTCAATAAACATTTTGTAGGATTTCCAATGTCTGGATTAATTTTCCCTAGCCACTTCATGCAAATCTCAAAACTTCTGCTTTTGAAAAGCGACATTTACAAAAGCTTTATTGCAGTTCGGTGCCAGAAACATCATTGATAATGTAACACATTAGGTAATGATGAATAATCCCAAACCGCCAAGTGTTTTGTACCTTAGAAAGTAGCGAGCTCACAGTGGGCCATGAAAATCTGCATAGTGGTGATAGAAAACCACCAACAAGAGCTGCAAACATTCGTCTTAATATTGTGGTATAATTATGTTTTCCTGTGAGCTTAGTGGGTCTGAAAAAATAACTTTATGAACAATATTTTCTAATGCTCTTTACCACAAAATGCTTTTCATAATACTGAAGAGAAAACACTTGAAGGAGAACAGCATAACCAATCTGTGCTTCTGTTCAGAGCCCTGGCTCTCTGGAATGGCACCAAATTCAAGTGAGAACTAGAGGCACCGGCTGCTCTGACATCACAAATGATTGGATCAGGAGGCAGCCAGGTCCAGGGGCTGGCAGATCAGTTGGTCTGGGTTGTGTTCATCATCCTTGAGACTCCAGCTCTGATGCAGGTGTGTTGTCTGGCTCCTCATCATTGTAGATATTCTCTGCCTGGAAGACAAGGGAAGCACAAAATGTCCTTTCATCTGTGTCTGTGTCGGGTTAGGGTTAAAGTGATCAAACATTGGGATCTAGTTCCTAATTTGATCTAGAGACTGGATAAGAACTGTTCTCACCATCTGCCAGACTTGCATGATGTTGTCTTCGGACACGGAGCAGATGACCCAGGGTTCATTGGGGTTCCAGGAGAAGTCCGATATCTTGGCCGTGTGGCCACCATGAATGAACTGAAGTGGCAGAAAGAAGATAATCTGGATGAAGACATGAGCAGGCTGCCAACAAACCCCTAAAAGGTTCCATCTGGACAACCAGCAGACAGGTTTCGTGTCATACTGTCCACCACTGAGGTTCCTGCTAAACATCACCTACCAGAAGCTCTGGTGGGCCATCCTCAGCGTCCTCTGAAGACTGCTCCTCCCCAATTTTACTGAAAACAGATTCCATCATTATCACCCTGAACAGCAGCTCCACTTGTCAACCCCTGAACATGTGAGCAGGAAAGTTCATGATCAGCAATCGTCACCGAACACTAAGATTCTACCTGAGATCCCAGACGTTGAGACGTCGGTCAGTACCGCTGGAGGCCAGGATGGTTTCATTGTGAGGTGACCACTGGACCTAATGAACAGAACGGATAGTCCCTAGTAAGATCAAACTGAATGCAGAGTCCAACAGCCCAAAGTATCAAACCGTCCCTGACCTGTTTTCATGTAGCATGTAAACAGCTGCCTGCTATGAAGATGCCATAAAAATGACTGTTCTCACACAGAATATTAAAGTCTGGTGTCTGAAATCTGCGTCACTCAAATCATCTCAGCTTCACAACTCTAGCCACTGAACCTCTGAAGGATTTAAACTCCAAAGGGATATAAAGTCACTGGACGTCCGTTTGAAGCAGGAAGTGAGGAGGTTACTGGATCTTTCCCAATCACACTGCTAGCTGGTCTGACAGTTTTAGATGACTGGTTTATTTCTGGTCAACATATTACTATTATTGTAATATGCTGATATATGTTGGATATGAGGACCCAACAAGTTCTTGACAAAACAACTAAAATTCTTACTTGGAAAATTTCATCCTTGTGGGACTCAAAAGAGTGGAGCTTCAGTTTGAGATTCCTTAGATCCCACAATGCAACAGTCTGGGAGGACCAAATAGAAAAAGACATCTGTCTTTAATCAGTTGGGAGTTACAGTTAAACTTGAATTTGCAACGTTAGCATGGTTCCCACCTTATCTGCAGAACCTGTAGCAAGAATGAACTCGCTGTAGGGATTGAAGCTCAGACAGTTGACCTCAGCAGTGTGAGCATCAACAGAGTGGCTGGCTTTAGAAGTGTTGTTGGAACGAGTGTCCCATCTGAAGCAGACCAAACCCCAAAGAAAACAACAGAAACATGTCAGTTATCAGAAACAAAACATGGAGGAATAGTGTTTTATGGAAAGTTTCTGCTTTGACATCAGCTACTGACATCATTAGTTTCTGATCATCAGCAACAGAGCCAAACAAGGATTCATGGAGTAAATGCCACGACACGTCTTCCACAACTGCGGTGTGACCAGTGAAGATGGTCTTAGCGTCGACGATCTTTCCTTCCTTTGGGCCGGTGCCGATGTCCCACAGACAGATGGTCTGTGGAGGAAAAATGGCACAAACTATTCTTGCAATTGCTCAGTTCTTCGGATCTCTTATAGGCAGGAAGGTTCTGATTTCTGATCCAAACACCCCATGTCCAACTGTACACAATTTTAAGAATGCCGATGTAAGCAAATACTCCGATGTAGATTTTAGGAAAGGAGACAGCAGAGAAGTATTAATGTTCCTTCAGCCACTTACATGGTCATCAGAGGCACTGAGCAGGTTCCCACTGAGGTTTGGATTCCAGGAAAGGCCATAACCTTCTTTCTGGTGACCTTTGAGCCTCAGGTCAGGACTGCATTCCCCACTGGGATCTGAAATAATAATATTCATATTCATAATTTATGATCACTTCAGTGATCATAAATTATCACTGTCAATAGGAAAAAGTTCCATCTTGACTCACCTGGCTTTGATGGGTGCTTGGTGTAGTCAAAGACCAGAACGTCAGATGTAGGAGTTTTGGTGGCAATAATGCAGGGATTCTGGGGCATGTATCGTGCTCGGTTCACCTCTCCTTCATGGTTAATCTTGATCTCAATCTCTATTTTCCCACTCACTGAGCCAAACCCGCCAAACTCTGACAACACACAGGCCCAACACTGAAACACTACAATCTGATAAAACACTGAACAGCTGGATATAAAACATCACCTATCACGAGGTCTGTCACGATAACACATTTTGCTGGACGATTAATTGTCTAAAGAAATTATTGCGATAAACGATAAGATTGTTTCAAGACGTCTTGACACTGATTTAATGGAAATGACTAACAATACATGCGATTTCCTGATATTTATTTTCAAAATAACACGTAAAACTGGAACTGAAAAACTAAATAAACAAAACAACCAAAAACAAAAATAAAATGGATTCTCAGTCTCCATTAACAAAAACATACTTGAATAAAAACTAAACAACATAAAGACAAAGTGGAAATAAATACTGGATTTAACCAAAAGAGTGCAGATTATGAAGTCTGTATACTATATTGCCCTTCAGTAATCAGTAGATTTAAATAGAGAAAACATCCGACTTCCTAATGTAATAGTTCATTCTGCACCATTTTTTGCCCCTATTTTCCCCTTATGACAATCTTAGATCGTTGATCGATCTAACCGATCATCCTCCTGTGTG